>LAPY01001215.1:2589-21242 GCA_000970635.1 Eragrostis tef
CCGGTGGTCTCCAGGAACCGCGCCACGTCGGCCATGTACGGCGCAGCGAACGCGCCCCGCGACGGCGGGAACGCGTCGCGGACGACGCCGTAGTAGCTCACCGACGTGGACACCCTGATGGCGCCGGCGAGGCCGGCGTCGGCCAGCGCGGCGTGGACGTTCCGCATCGCCGGAACGATGCACCGCGCGGCGCCGCCGTCGAGCTCGTTGCCGACGGCGATGTGCCGGATGTCCACCGCCGGGTAGTAGGGCGCCACGAAGTCCCGGCCTAACCTTGTCGTTGCCGGTGTCGAGGAGGAGGCCCAGGCCGGAGTTGCGCATGGCGTCCAGGGTGGGCTTGTGGGGCCCGTAGATGCGCATCCCTTGGATGCCCACCGACTTGCACAGCTCCACCACTTGGCTGCTCGACGGGAGATTGTAGCCCAGCGGGCCGTAGCACACGCCCATGGATTGCACTGCTGCAAGTGCAGGGGGCGTGAGCGCTTAATTAGTTCATTTTATCAGATGAAACACGAAAGGAATGGTGTGCTAGCTTTGTTGACTACTCAATAATATCATTCGTTGTACGTACGTACGTGACGCTGCAGAAGCATATATTACTTAAATTCTTTCAAAATTAACCTACACAACTTGGACGAAGTATAGTAGGTGCATGCAGAGCAGGAGAGAGGATGATGATGAGTACCCGTGGGAACAGCGGCAAACATTGCTCCAACGATCAGAGCAACTGCAAGCATGGAATCAACTTGTTGCCTCGCCATTGTTCTTCGCTCTCTCAGTTGCCAACACCCTATCGAGGCAAATGTTGTTGTCGAATGCTATGAACCAGTAGCATGCACACCCACCCACCTTTATATACGAGTTACATCTGCTCTCCTAGATTGGTACGATGCGTGCTGCGTTGCACCGTTCACCTGGAACCGGATCAAGTTAATGCACGTACGTACTTTACTTGCACGGCCTGAACCTCGCGTCACCACCCATGCACCACCCTCCGGCCAAACAAGTCGTCTCCTTCCGTTTTCGGCCTGTAGCTTGACGCAACAAAGTCCACCAAGCCTGACTCTGTTTTCCTCGCGTACTTGTTGTGTCCTACTAAAATAAAATTCTACATTTTTTTGCGATGAAAAAATATAATTCTACATGTCCCATGTGGAAATTATTATTTTTCCAAAGTACGCCGTATATCCGTTTGACCACCTACGTAAGGTACGGGTCCGATAGTTCAGTCTGTGTGGACAAATACGTGGGATTTTCAGCCGAGCAGTGCTAACTGTTTTTTTTTTGTGATTAGTAGTGCTAACTGATTGGAGCGGTGGCTTGTTATCCGAGTGACATTCTGCATGATTTTTTTGTTCTTCTTTTGGTTGATCCCCTGCTTCATCATTTTGGTTGAGTGGTACCTACTTATCCATTTGACCACCTACGTATGGTACGGGTCAGTAGTGCATCTGAATATAATTCAGGGAAAATAAGGTGATGTTAAAATTAATGTCATCTATTCTTCATTGAGGTCGTGCAGTACCCTACTAGAAATTGATGGGATACACGCCGGGGCTTCTGGTTCCGACATGGAGCGACGGAAAGTTTTTTTTTTGAAAAGAGAATACATTTCTATAGCTAACTGAAAGTGAACGAGATTCTTCTATGCGCCGCGTCAATGAGTTGAAAACAGACCTATTATTCACCCTGTTCGTCACACTGCTTTGCAGCAGCTATAATGTTTTAGTTATTTCTTCTGCAGTCGCTATAGTGTTTCTGCAGTCGTGTTCGCAGTTATTTTTCTGCAGCTGCAGCCTGCCGAACACACTGATTATTAATTTGATTTTGATCCGAGACAAAACGAATTGTGACGATGTTTTTCTTTTTTTTTTTGATGAGCTCCAAATTTTGTGACCATGTTCATATGATGCCGTTGTGCATGGGCTGCAAACAAAGCTGGCTTACCCTTCCCGTAGTCTGTTGACCGGGGTACTGTGGGCCCATTTTTCTGCTAGCTTGGGCTAGATGAATTTTGGGCCTTCCGGTCCAGCCACTACGGCCGATCATTGGCCCAAGAAAAGGGCTGTTAGTAACACTTCGAATCAATCGTGTTTGGTGTCATCTTCACTCCACATTATGGCCCAATAAAAAAACATTACGGCCCAATCAATAGAATTCGATTGTTTGTTTTACGAAATATTTTGTTCTTTTTCCCCCTAAACGAAATTTCGGTTTATGATTGTAGCACTGGAACTAGGCACCTCAAGGAGTGCCTAAACAACTTCTTGAATTTGCAAGAAACAACATGGTTCCTCCATTACTTATGCCTGAATACTTTAACTAAGAGACTTACCCCTCGCAAAAAAAAACTAAGAGACTTACATTTTTTTTCAAGCAATTAACAATGACTTATCTTTCTTCGCAAAAAAGGAAAAAAAAAGACTCATCTTTGTCTATTGTATTATTTTGTTCTCTTCCCATAAAAAACAGACCATCAAAATTTAATGAATTTCTTTGTATTATAAATTATATTACTCATGATCACATCCTTGTCCCCATTGCCAAATTACAATATAGCGCATCTCCAATTCGGAGAAAGAAAGAAAGAAAGAACCATGAAAATTTTTTATGCGTTCTTCTATCTTTTTTCTAGTAATAAGTTGGAAAAATCCTTTTGACCCCTATATATAATAAATCAATCTGCTATCTTTTCCTTTACTGCTTATTGACTGAACTAGAGCCTAGAAGAGCTTGAGAAAGTGATCAGTCCTGGCCGGTGAGCGCGGCGTAGAAGAGGATGTTCCAGGTGTCCGGGAGCCCGGCGATGCACCAGTGCGTGCAGTCCTCGCCGAAGATGCCGCCGTTGTACCTGGTGGGGTGCGCGTCCTTGCGCAGCTGCGAGAGGTAGGTGAAGTCGAGGAGGTACACGGGCTTCGCCATGCCGGCGAGCACGCTCCGCAGGATGGCCTGCTGCGGGATGGGGCCGCCGGGGTACGCCGCCGTGCCGTTGAGCGGCTCCGTCTGCCCCATGCACGTCGTCTTCGCCGACGCGCCCCACTCCTGGCCCCTGCACCACCACCAATATGTGGTAAATCGTTAGTAGCTTATTAGCTCCTCATGGCGCTGCACTACAGTTTTCCATTCCACCCTGTTGTATGCTGTTGCCATCGATGCATGGTTCATCAATTCGGTCCGGAGGCGCTGAATGCGGAGCATGTGAAACGTTCCAGGACAAGCTGCCGCGCTGGTGGCTGAGGATGATCTGAGCGGTTCAGTTGTTGCAGTCGAGTGCAAAGGACATGGGGGCCGCCTCGAGTTTGAGATGACTGTACCAGACTCGTCCCTTTCTTTTGATGAGGATGAACATGAAACGATAGTGTGCAGGTTGTGCGAATCACATGTGACTGGTACTGAAGTATAGGAGTAGAAAGCTGTGTGTACAACATACAACAAGGGAAATAGAGAGGATGTTCTTACTTGTAGTGGGATGGTGAGATCCCCTGGAAGAAGACCTTGGTGTTGGTCTGGACGAGGTTGGCGTCGACCCATCTCGCCCATGTGTGCAGCGCCCTGGTGAATGCCTGCGTCCTGTCCATGTCCTTCATCACCGTGTTGCCCACCTGGATGTAGTCCCAGGGCTGCGTGGGCCCGGCGCGCGGCCACCAGTGCCAGGAGTCGAAGACGAGGACGTCGGCGCCGAGCCAGTTGCGTGCCTGGTCGATGGAGTCGAGCTTGAGGACGCGGCCGGACCTCCCGTCGGTCACCAGGTCCACCAGGTAGTGCGTCAGGTAGTACACCACCGTCACGTTGTAGTCCTGCAGCCAACCACCAGTCAGGCGAACAATGTGCGAGAGCAGGAAGTTACTAACACCGTTCTAGTACTACCAGCAACAGAGATAGAACTTCGAAGCACCGCGTTGCTACTTCAATTTCGTTAAACTTTTTCAGGACAATTCGCGGTGATCGACAGGCCAATCAATCACCGAACAGTGTTATAGTTAGAAAGTGCAGAGTGCGATCCTGGTACAGTACTGAAGTGTAATAAGCTTGTGTGTCGGCGCGCAATGGCGAGCCAGCACGCGGGATCGCAAAAGGCCAAGAGCATACACCGCCAGATGCATTTTTTGTGGCTCTGACGGTCTGACACAAAAACACACACAACGAACAAAGAAAGCAGAGGTAGTAACTTTCCAATGAAACGAACGAGGCCGAAGCGGACATGGCCGTGCGAATATAGTAGTAGTGCGTCGTCGAAATGGGCGCACCCACCTACCACAAAAACATGTCACGCTAGCTAGATCTGCTGCATTCAGCCGCAGATCGCATCGCATCGTCCCTCCCAACGCCGCCATTCCGGCCAGCTAGCTCGTGCTCGTGCTCTGAATTATTAACAGCTAGCTAGCTCGTACCGTACCGGACCAGAGTCCAAACGGGACGACCTCACGGGGACCCCTGTACTCTGTTGACTTCGGTGTCGCGATGACACCGCAGATCACTTGTTCAGCCACTGGTTCAGCAACTCACTCACCCCCACGCACAAAACTGATGCCGGCACCGCGCGTTCGCCCGACACCGCGGGGCAGGACGCACGCACCGTTGCCCATCCTACCAGCTCTGCATGCCCCGACGCTGCAGGAAATCATTCGTCGCGAGCTTGCGTTGCGCCCTGTTCACGCCCCACTCATCGCGCCATGATGCCCGGGCGCGCCCAGAGGCCCCAGCGCAACCGCCGACCTTTTACTAAAGTTTGTACCCTGACCTGGAAAGGCGGGGAACGCGAGAGAGGGAATCGGCGGCGCGACGAGCATGATAGGGCATGTACCTCGAAGCGGACGGTGGAGGAGGGGTCGATCTTGCCGGACGCCGGCGACAATGTGGTGCGGGCGCTGGGCGCGGCGGCGTGGAGCATGCACAGCAGCGACTCGTACTGGTTCAGCGCCAGCGAGTCGCCCACGAACATCACCTTCTTCCCGCTCCACATCCGCAGCAGAGCCATCCCGTCGAACCTGCCCACACGAGGAAAAAAAAAAGGGTAACTTTTCTTTCTCTCTCTCTGAAAAACAATCGCAATCAACCGCAGAGTGTAACGTCGTCGTAGTAAAACATCCTAATCGAAGACGACGACGTCAATTCTGATTCACAGCTCCAAAGAATCAATCAATTTTGACTGTTCGTCACCGCTGCTGCCATTGATGGGCCGCAAAGGAAGGAACATACGAGACGAACCTGGGCAGGGCGCACGGCGGGTCGGGCTGCCACTGGTACTTGAGGTAGTTCTTGTCGGGGCGGTCGAACTTGCCGCAATTGAACTCGTCGCGGATGAAGGGGCACCGCGCCGCGTCGTACAGCGGGTACGACGAGTCCTCCACCCACCGCCCCGCCGCGAACACGTCGCACGACCGCGCCGCCGACGCCGCCCCGTGCTGGNNCCACCAGCGCCAACACCACCACGGCGCCCGCGCACAGCACCGCCGGCCGCTTCATTATCTTCTCCCTGCGCACAGAGCTTTGTGACTTGTGAGCTGCTCGCTGGTGTTGCTGTGGCCGGCGGGCGGGCGGGCGGGGGCGCGTTGTATATGTAGGTAGTTCTTCCTCTCTCTCTCTCTCTCTCTCTCTCTCTCTCTGGTTTTAATGGTTGCGGGTAACAGCCAGCAGCACTACTGGCGTCATGCATGGCTGCCATGGGATGGACCGATGGGCCACATGGCCTGGATGCATCCGTGCTCTATCTGTGCCAATAAATGATTGGATCCTAATAGGGGGATTTCCTACCAATTAATCCACTTTTTTTCCCAATCCCAAAACGAGTACCTGCTGATTCATTCATTGATTGGCACCGTATCCGTGCACGCATGGTGTGAATCGATTGAGCAAACCAGACGGACCTTCTCAGAAGAGCAGGGAACCGGCCGCCGTCGCCGCCGGGGGAAGAAGCCATCGACACGATCGAACAAGCCCGGTTGCTCTTGTGTGCCCCTGGAGTGGTGACAGGATGTGGCAATGGCATCAAATGCTTCCTTCTCCTCCTCTCCAAGGCTACCACTACTCACAAGTTAAGCAAACTTGGCGGTGGCACCAGATTGGACTCTGGAAAGAGACGTTTGTGTGCAGATAAGTCACGATGGATTCGCATTGGTCACGTATTCCTCCTGGTCTATGGTTTTGGTGTGTAAACCCATAATAAGTGCACTCTGTGTGCTAAAAGGAAAAAAAAAACAATCCGGAAATAGCAGCACTAATACGCATTGACGCGTCAATCTTTTTCGATCCTGACCTTGCCAAATTGGAGAAAGTATGATGTCAGCAGAGAGGAATGGCATAACCGGGCGTGCAGGGAGGGGCAAGCAAATGCTGCTAACCAACGCTGGATGATGGTGCGTGCCATCCCTCCCCAAGTTATTCCTTGCCTTTCTGACTGGCAACAGGGGGATTCTTTTCTTTCAGGTTCAAGGCCAAAGATGATCTGCTTTATCATTGGAAAGAGAGAAATAAGCCGCCTTTCAGGCTTTCACTGCTCCTAGTACTTTTTTTCGTTTCAAGATGCAACTCGATCTGTCGGCTGCGGATCTCTCGAGCAGAAAAAAAAAGTGGTGATTGCCAGTGACAGCGGGGCTGGGCAAGAGAATCAACCAGCTTTAATATAGGACTGCTAGATTGAGAGCGTACAAAAACTACAGAGGACGGACCAGCATCTTCTGATGAGAAACAGTCACATGTTGGTCGTCTGACCTCGAGATCCACAGACAGCAGTCAGTTCCGACCACATGCTGCAAACTGTATAATAACTAATTCCATATACTGATGCTGCGTTATACTCCTATCATCACAGGTCTTATGTCTCAATTGGACCATCAGACGGAGCATGTGTCAACGTTGCTGGCTCAAAAACAGAAAAGAATAATAAAACTGACCGCAACTGAAAGTCTGAAGGCAGTAGTAGTACATGCAGTGTCTCCTACGGTAATTACAAGAAGAAAAGAACAGAGGTTACTCTGCTTGGCTGCAGGCTGTAACCATATGGGAGGATATGGTCCCAGACCAGCACACAGAGCTGCTAACTAACGCCGAAAACTTGTATCACAAGCATTACTTGCACTGGAAAGTTGGGATCTTGCAGTTACATGATACAGTTTGTTACGAAAAACCTCACATAGTTAGTGGTCGTCCGAATGCAGTAACGAATACGGTACTCCACTTAGAAAAAGAGGAGCAACAAATAACGGAAAGGTGATGCTGACGTCTTTTTTTCATCAGAGATATCAAAACAATATATATAAGAAGATACCTGCACCGTGACATGGACATGCATGTGTTGCACACTTACATTGCCCATGCTTTCTCATGCGAGCCCCTGCTTCTCATCGATCCCCAGAATTTCATGGAGAAAAACCTCATATACATGCTACTAGGTGACACAAAAATGTTCGTCATATTCTGTGATTCCACCGACCAATATATATCGAGGAGATGTTCGGTTTGGCTCTACGGTATATGCTTGCATGTTTGCCTGCTAGTATTTTCTTTCTGCGGTCTGATCTGTTTCTTTTCCTTTCGTCTTCTGTCGTATACATCCATCAGAACGTTGTTGCAGCAATTGTCCCTTCGTAAGATACACTCTCTATATGTTAATTTCCTGAAAAAAATGCCATGCTTATTCAAGTAAACAATATTCATGCACGTATGATCTCAATGATTTGCGTTGCATTAGAAGGAAGACAACGAAATGCTTTGTTATTTGCACGACGCGAACTCACATGCACAAAGGAGGGCAAAGGGCTTGCTCGCTGGCTTACAAGTAGGTTACTTGTCTTCCGGACAAGGCCTTAGGTTGAATCATGGCAGCTTACAGACCGACGCAATCTTTTGTCTTGATTAATGTCAGCTCAAATGACCTGCGAACGCCAAACCGGTTCATGGCCCGTAGCTGCAGGAACATAAACAGTGGGATGAAGTGAAGTGAACGGTGATTATTCCACGCACTTAGAGCCGTCACGTCAACGAAAGCAGCCGTGAGGTCGACATCCTCGCGCGCGCACCAGCCCAAATCACATCACACCATCACTGGCCGTGCGCGCCCATATTCCGTGACCCGTTTGAGTTGATAGCGTGTTGAGATGCTCGCCCGTCCCGGGGCTGATGCTGATCCGATAATGCCAACGTCGTCGTCATCGTCAATCGATGTTCATGGCTCCCCCGTTTGCGAGGGTGGTGATTGATTGTCTGGTCTACTGGCCCGCGGGTGCAATTGCCCTATCGAACGGTTTTTGTTCGTTACGGATGCGGACTCGTTGAGAGATTTCTGTAGTTCGGCCTTCTTGAATCGATGAGTTGCTGCTCTTCAGCTCCCTGCAGCAAATGGATTGACTGACGAAGTTTTCCGGCTCGGCAAAGGTTTCCTTGCCCTGGTTGTTGGGCTTTCTTTTCATGACACTCGTGATTTGGAGTGAGAACGTTCTCTACAAAGTCCTCTACTTCGAAGGGTATTGTTAATTTTAGGAGCTTTTGTTTTCCTTACTTAGGTGTACTCTGGACCTTTTTTTTTCTCCTTACTTAGGTGTACAACGAGACAATTGTGTTTTTACCCTCACTCTGAACTCTTGTGATTTTACCTTTGGTTTCAAAGTGAGGGTAAGAATACAATTGCCCCAACAATCAAATATAGTCGTGCCTTGACCTTCGTATTTTCAGCAGAACTGGGAAACCAAGCAATAGATGTTTGCAGAGTAAATAATTTAGTGCAGTGTCCTGTATGTTCATGGCACTTTTTCCAACTACTAAAATTGAGCACCGCAAGTTCATTAAAAAAATTGAGCACCGCAAGAAATACTTCAGACAGTTGAAAACCAAGTATTGGTACAGATATCTGTCGTGCAGTTCAGATCAGCTACAGAAAATTTGAAGAGCTTTACATAGCCTCTACTAGAATGTACAATTGTGCCGACGGATGCGCTGAGACGCAAACACCTCGCGTTTTCATCCTTTCGTGAGATATCGTAGCTAAAGACATCTGCTTACAAGACCACCTCCCAATCTTCATCCAGATCATCTGATGATGAAACTACTTGATATCCAAGATTCTCTCTGTCCTGTGATCTAGCTGGTTCAGGATGTTGCACAAATGTCTGCTGCTTCGACCACCGGAGTTTACTCGATAAGTTCCTTATAATCATTTTCTGCATGGAGTGAGAAACATTAGTAATGATAATTGACAAAATTGATTATGACAGGAAGACTGGCATATACGAGAGAGTTGTTAAGTAACAAATAATATCTCTTCCCTTTAACTTTCTAAGCACACCTATGAGATGTCTTAGAAAGAGTAACATTGAGATGAAACAAGAGCCCTTCTAGCTGAACTTATTACACGACTAGCTAGGGATGCAAACAGGTTCGTCTGTACATCCGCATATAGGCTAAATTATGCATGCTACTTGCCCATACAAATTGAACCCGCTTGCATCCCAACCCAGGCATTTATTATCTAATTCACGACCCCAATTCCTTTTCCGTTAATATGACAGTACCAGTGCCTCAAATACTAGTACCTTAAATGATGTGTTTTGTCGTAGATGGACATAAGACTCCTCAAATTTGTCATTTTCCATGTCATCCTGGTCGTTTCTGTGGTGCTTGGCAACGCATTTTATCCTGCCGTCAGGATGCATATTTGAATTGCCTGCGCATTTGGAAACATCTGCAGTCAGGTATTCTGAAATAGTTTCTGCAAAAGCGTTATGGAAGCATAGAAACATGGCATTATTCACTAGGATCAGAGGAAAATAATAAGAAAATAAATAAAAAGCAATGGCGAACATAATCAGAACTGATTAGGTTCTTACTAAGTATTTTTTAATGAAATTAAAACCATATTTCTCAAAAAGGCTTGGCACTAATTCTGTATAAGATCCACATAGTCAGTATGCTAGCAGGCACTCATCTCATCGATCTTGCAAATGTGGAAAAGTGGGCCTTTACATATCTAACGAGTAGGACAGCCATCTGGTTTACTGAAGTACCAAAGAAAACCGATCACACATAAAGTTATGTTTTACTATTTAGGCCATTATAATCACACAAGCTTAATTAACTGTCGCTATCACGTTGATATGGCTCAGCATAGTTTGTTGTTACATGCATGTTTTCTTTGAAAAACATTCAAATACAACAGGAGAGATAAAAGAACTATGTGTCACATATCAAAAGTGATAAGGAACAAACCATGTCCTGTTGCTTCCACAGGGTCATTCGCACTTTGCAATACAAGCTCTTCATAGTTTGCACTAGAATTTTCTAGCGGAATTGCTCCACAGAAAACAGAAGATTCGACCAGAGTGTCTGCGCATGTTCAGGATGTGAAGATATAGCAAGTTACATAAAAAATAAATGATGCGCCTTTTATCATTCTTAAGGACAGGCTGAGATCATAAATAATTTACCTGAATGGCTAGAACAGTCGAGCCCAACTTGTTCTGTCACATTATCTGTGTCCAACACGTGAGGTACATAATCATCTTTGCCTATGGAGGTGGGTTCTGTCAGACATGTAGATTACTAAAGTAAATTTTAAGCGGATCAAAATATTGATGGCGGGAGGCAAACAGTAGATATATGCAATAAGCCAATGACCTGGCTGTAGAAATCCATCACAATTTGGACAATATACTTTAGACAAAATACATGTAGTTGACATTCAAAGATCGCAATGATCTCAAATATAAAGAAATCTGAATACGAACCAGGCAGCCGTAGTGGTTTCGCAGAAATTTCTGGATTCCATAAAATAATTTCCTCAGAGGTGGTGCTGTCTGAAGGGAAAAGGAAAAAAATACACAAAAATAATTAATTAGGTGAGAAAAATGATTATTAAAATAAATGGAGTGTCTATTGGGAAATTCGGTACCGTATCGTTCAGTTGTTGTGGTGCCCTCTGGTAACAAACACAGATCATTTGCATCAGTATGTCCTTGCGATGAAGTATCTTCTGAATACAAATAAGGAAGATCGATGACTTATCAGAAGATAGTGATGCAACCAATCACACATTTTCCAATAAGGACAAACCTGGACTTTTAGTTAAAACCGCCTCAGCTTCATAAGCATCCGTACCAATACAGTCGGTAAAGCCGCTTTCCATAGTAATGAGAGATGGAGGAGTAGAGACTTTAGCAATTGATCTCACTAGCGTCGTTTCAACAGATGCTGGCGATGATCCGGCAATTATATTGCTATTAGATGGACCCTCAAATGTCTCATGGAGTTTATTTGGTACTCCGCCATCAGGAATGGGAGGCCAAAGCATTGCATGAACGTCTTCAATTAACTCAACAGCTTTATCATGAACGGAATCAAGATACTTGATTGGGAGCTGTTACAAATGAAAAGGCACTTAACTGTTGCCTAGAAAATCTATTT
Organism: Eragrostis tef; assembly: GCA_000970635.1. Lineage (NCBI taxonomy): Eukaryota > Viridiplantae > Streptophyta > Magnoliopsida > Poales > Poaceae > Eragrostis > Eragrostis tef. The sequence goes on from LAPY01001215.1 coordinate 13,984, forward strand.
TATCCTAGAATATCTGCAAACGGGAATAAAATTGAGACAAACATGTTATAAAATATAAAAGTTGTGAGACGAAACTACCTCCATGAACTTTTTCACATTTTCTTCAAATCCGTCAAGATCGATGCCCATATCAAAACCACCCATAAGTGATAGATCGATATAATCTGAATCAATGCTTCTGGCCATTGGCATCTCTTCTGTGTACGAAAGATGGAGATGTCCTATTTCATAGCCGCATAGTGAAAATTCAGCATTGACTACTACAAAAAATCTTAACAGCCACCGCATCATTCTACTTTCTATGATACTGGTTTTGACAAGTTTCTCTAATAAGCTAACCATAGCCAATAACGATGGCTCAGAAATCATATATAACCAGCTCTATTTAATTTATTTGCTTTGACTTGAATCACTTGTTCATGCTAATTTTAAGTCATGTTATACAAAATAAGATTATACTCCCTCTGTTCTTTCTTGTTGACGCACACGTGATTATACCACTAAATAAAATTAAAAAAAAGCTGAAATTAGGAAATGATTTCATATTGAAAACAATTAGTAAAGGGATGCAGATCTCCCTCATATATTTATGCAGACTGAATTGCAAATTATTCTGCAATTTCTAGCTGAATTTATATAAAGTGCAGTACTTATTCATTCACACATCCTACATGGCTGCATCAAACTGTTCTGTTCCATGCGACTGAGAAGAAATTCTGCAGTTCTTTTTTATTCCCGTTTCAACTATCTCTGAGGTTACCTAAGCGAACGCAGGTTCGCTGTTCCCCTCATCAATCGATTCCGTTTACGAGTGAACTAACACCGAAGCACCCCAACATCAAACTACCCTACAAGGTCAATCCGCGAGAAGGCATGAGCCGAGTTCCTAGCAGATTAGCCAATAAGATCGGCAGCGATGAAGAATAACCCAGCGGGTGGGGTGCGGAGAAGGGTAAGCGAGATGGAGAACAACCTTCCCATCACCACATCAAACTCCACAGGCAACCAAGTACTCACTGATCGAACAGATAGAAACACGAACTATGCAGGAAAACAAGAAACAGAGGGAGAGGAAAGCTCGCACCTTTCGTCGCCGGCGGCGACGAGCGAGGACCAGGAGTCGCCTAGCCTTTTGCGGGAAAGAAGAAAACAACAAAACAAAGGAGACATATGGAGCTAAGTGTACTAAAAAGCGCCCAACTGCGAATCTTTGGGAGCACGAACTCCTCCCGTGCCCGACGCTTGTGCGGCGGCAAATTTCGCAACTTATTATTATTTTTTGAGCCGGCAATTTTCAAGATCGTGAACCAAGCGAACTTCTGAATTTTGTCAAAAACATAGTGGCCTAGGTCGGTAATTTTGCGGGGTTCTGATTGACTTGAGGATGTCTGGGACCGATCCGTGACGTTCGGTTTCGATGCCCCGTAGAAGAATTCGAGCTGTTGCATGGAGATGGAGCAGAGTCCTCAACAGAATACAAAACGGATAACACGAAATACCGTTGAGGAAAAAGAGAAACTTGTGCGAGTGGGAAAAGGACTCGTCCAATTGACAATTGTGACATGCAAGGATGTATGTGGTTGCAAAACTGTCTGACTGTTTACTTTTCTGTTGATAAATACAGAAAACAAAATTTCGAACTTTTATTAGTTCCTTTTCTTGGTCGAATAAACTTGCGTTCTAGCTCAAGCAGTCTGGATGACCAAACAAAATAGCCCAAGCAATTTCTAACCTTTTCTTCCCTAGCAACCAAATCGACGCCGTAAGATTTATGAAAACGTTGACGAGAATGACAAGGATAGAAAGCAAATGCTTGGAGGGGCCAGGAAAGAGGCATACGACACATCTGAATCGGCACTAGCCGAGTTGCTTTTGGCCTTTCGTTGGCCCGAGCAGACCAAAATTTGTCCGAACATGAATATTTGATATCTTCTTGCACACGCGCGCGCGCGCCCGCGCACACACACACACACAAATATCACAGGATAAACTTGTCTAGCTCAAACGGGGGCACTGAATGAACAAATAGCGCCAGCAACTCAGCTTACGAGCGCGTCATCTCTGGAATCTAGATCACTTCTGAAAGTGCCAACTATGGGAAAAATCAGGCTGCCAAACTTCTCAAGTAAATAATGACAAGTCAAACTATTCGTTTGCAGATAGATGACTAAGTGAAAAAAACACTGTCCTGTAAATGGAATAATTAAAACCTGAACAGAGCAATATATTCAATAGGGGGAAATAGAAGACATTGAACAAAGACACATTATTATCCATATCACAACTTAATTAGTAGCAATGTCGGTTCCATGATACTGGACATCACGAATGTAGGAACTCTAGCGCTTAAATTTGTTACTTTTGCCCGCACAACCATGTTTCTGCCTTGTTAACTGCTATGAACTATTAACACATCCACATGCGAGCAAGGCCAGATACTGGACTTACGGGTAACCTACACTCATGTGACGAAGAACTCAAGATGTCAATGTCTCAACAGTAGTCACTTGCTGCCATTCACCATCCACAGCTTCTTTCCACAGGGTCACATTGTTGTTGCCATCAGAAACAGCCAGTATATTTCCAGTTAGCGACCACGACAGCCTCCATACAGGGGTTCTGAAATCATACAGCACTCGACCTTCCCACTGCTCACCTTCTTTTGCTGCTGTCCAGATAACAACTGTTCCATCCTGAGAGGCACTGGCGATAGTGGACTTTGGGAGGCCCAGGTTTGGTGCCCATGCAATATCTCTCACCCAGTCCTTGTGCATCTGTAAGGCAGGAAAACAATCCATCCTCCAACTTCCATTGTTGAGCTTCCACACCTTTACTGTGTTGTCACAGCCACCAGAAGCAAGTTTCTGAACATATTCAAACTGGCCTGAAGATCCTGAACTGATTAGAGCACCCGGTGCCATTGCTGGAGCCCAAGAAACTGAGGTCACGCCCACTGGATGCGCCTGATCAATGCGAGTTGTGTCCCACCCTCCATCAGAACGAGCACTGAAGACTGAAATGTTCCCATCAGACGAACCACAAGCCAAGCATAAACCAAGCTCGTGAGGTGCCCATGCAATGGAATTCACTGATGACTTGTGCTCAACGAAAGTGTGTGCTTGTGCCCATTCTTCAGGTTTGCTCCCTTCTTTCCATATGATAACCCGGCCATCATAGCTGCAGGATGCAAGCATGGAACCAAACTTTGGATGAGCCCATGCGACTTGCCAAACTGGACCCTGGTGTCCACTCAAAGTTGCAAGTTGCTGGTGCGAGGTGCCACTTACGCCAATGATCTTTATTGTGTTGTCAGAAGAGGCTGTAGCAAGACGCTTCCCATAGTAATCCATGGCAATATCATGCACCACATCTTGATGGCCAGTTTCAATCTTCTGAGGTGGCATTGTTCCAATGATACTGAAAAATAAGGCCAAGTCATGCATCACATGGATTTGATATTGCGTCATATTGCAGTCAAATAATGATGATACATAAACTGATGGTTTGATAATTTATAACATGTAACAGTATCTAAATGTGCTTCTCTTTTTTGTCCAAGATAAGGCCAAGCAATTCATCATATTGCTAACAAGAAAGAGGAGTCAGAGGACGACTGGAAATAGCCGAATACACCTCGAACAAAAAACAAGCTCAATAAGCTCAGAATATAGGGCAAGGTTATCATGAGGAAAAGAGCACCAATATACCATGCAATCAAATAATGGCTGTAGAATATTTTCAACGAGAATTATATATCAAGTGAATCACGTTTGGATAATAACACGGTTTCCACTTACAAGGTATTCTGCAACACTGTAAAAATCACTAGTTTTTTATAAGCTCTGAAATTGACCAATGGTGAAAAAGACACTCTGACAGTCACAGAAGGGCACTCTGAGCAGAAAAACTGCAGAAGCAGAAGGGTCGAAGGAAAAATGCATGCAAGCGGTGGCACTACTAATCTTACAAAAATATTGCAAGGGGTTCAGCCACAAAGATAACATGATGGGAATTAAATGTGCAAGGTACTAGCCTAACATGCTTAATTGTCCTTGCATCAGTCTAAACAAGCAAATGCGATACAACATCCCAAATCCATTCAAAATAAGTCGACAGTCAAGCAAGCAGCACATGATGATTTGGTTGTGAACAAATCAGATATTTAGATTTAGCATCGGCGTAGCAGCAATGCAGCATCCATTTGCTTTAATATTTAGCTGACATATGCCTAGCAGGAACCAAAAATCATTGGGCAATTCTTCTTGACCCTCCCACTGAGTTAGTCTACAGTTATTTCTTATAAGAGGGAAAAAAACACGTTTGTACAACCAAAAATCACCGGGCAAGGGGCCAATCTAAGAACCCCCTACAACACAACCAAACGCTTCGTCCCCAAATCCGCGCCTACGATAACATCTCAGCAGGATTCTTCACTACTACCTATGCATAGATTAGAACAGGAACTGAGGGACCAAATCCAAGCCATGAATCGCCGTATCTTGAACACTCACGAGAGCAATCAACATGCCCAACAGGGGGAAAAAATAGAGAGAGAGAAAACGTATAGATCCCGATTGAGATCATCAACGGCTACAGCAAGCAGGATAGAGAATCATCGGAGAGTTTTTCTTACCAACGAACGGAGGGGACGACGAGGTGGACCGAGACGGCGAGGGGAGCCGGCGAGGAGGAAGGAGATCGGCGGGGGGAAAGAAACTGGCGACCCGTGAAACTTCTCAAGTAAATAATAACAAGTCAAACTATTTGTTTACAGATAGATGACTAAGTGAAAAAGCACTATCCTGTATATGGACTAATTAAAACCTGAACAGAGCAACATATTGAATAGGGGGAAATCGAAGACATTGAACAAAGACACATTATTATCCATATCACAACTTAATTAGTAGCAATGTCGGTTCCACAATAATGGACATCACGAATGTAGGAACTCTAGCGCTTAAATTTGTTACTTTTGCCCGTACCAGTTTCTGCCTTGCTAACTTCTACGAACTACAAACACATCCACATATGAGCAAGGCCAGATACTGGACTTACAGGTAACCTACACTCATGTGAGGAAGAACCCAAGATGTCTATGGCTCAACAGTAGTCACTTGCTGCCATTCACCATCCACAGCTTCTTTCCACAGGGTTACATTGTTGTTGCCATCAGAAACAGCCAGTATATTTCCAGTTAGCGACCACGACAGCCTCCATACAGGGGTTCTGAAATCATACAGCACTCGACCTTCCCACTGCTCACCTTCTTTTGCTGCTGTCCAGATAACAACTGTTCCATCCTGAGAGGCACTGGCAATAGTGGACTTTGGGAGGCCCAGGTTTGGTGCCCATGCAACATCTCTCACCCAGTCCTTGTGCATCTGTAAAGCAGGAAAACAATCCATCCTCCAACTCCCATTGTTGAGCTTCCACACCTTCACTGTGTTATCACAGCCACCAGAAGCAAGTTTCTGAACATATTCAAACTGGCCTGAAGATCCTGAACTGATTAGAGCACCCGGTGCCATTGCTGGAGCCCAAGAAACTGAGGTCACACCCACTGGATGCGCCTGATCGATGCGAGTTGTGTCCCACCCTCCATCAGAACGAGCACTGAAGACTGAAATGTTCCCATCAGACGAACCACAAGCCAAGCATAAACCAAGCTCGTGAGGTGCCCATGCAATGGAATTCACTGATGACTTGTGCTCAACGAAAGTGTGTGCTTGTGCCCATTCTTCAGGTTTGCTCCCTTCTTTCCATATGATAACCCGGCCATCATAGCTGCAGGATGCAAGCATGGAACCAAACTTTGGATGAGCCCATGCGACTTGCCAAACTGGACCCTGGTGTCCACTCAAAGTTGCAAGTTGCTGGTGCGAGGTGCCACTTACGCCAATGATCTTAATTGTGTTGTCAGAAGAGGCTGTAGCAAGACGCTTCCCATAGTAATCCATGGCAATATCATGCACCACATCTTGATGGCCAGTCTCAATCTTATGAGGCGGCATTGTTCCAATGATACTGAAAAATAAGGCCAAGTCAGACATCACATGAATTTCACAATATGTCATGTTGCAGTTACAATAATAATGATACATAAACTGATGGTTTGGTAAAAATAACTTGTAGCAGTATCTAAATGTGGTCCTCAAAGAAAGGCTAATCAATTCATAATATTGCTAACAAGACAGAGGACGACTGCAAATAGCAGAATACACCTCCAACAGAACCAATAAGCTCAGAATATTCGGTCAAGAAGAAAAGCTAGCCCAATGTACCATGTAGTTTTACAATGGCTGTCGAATATTTTCAAAGATAATTAAAAAGACGATAGTTCAATATATCAAGTGAATCACAATTCGATAAACACGATTCCGCCTATAAGGTATTCTGCAACCCTGTAAAAATCACTAGCTTTTTATAACTATAAGCTTTGAAACTGACTGATGGTGAAAAAGACATTCTGAGCAGATAAACTGCAGAAGTAGAAAGGTCGAAGGAAAAAATATATGCAAACGGCGGCACTACTAATCTCACAAAAATATTGCAAGGGGTTCAGCCACAAACATAACATGACGGACATAAATGTGCAAGGTACTAGACTAAACATTTTTTATTGTCCTTGCATCAGTCTAAACAAGCAAATGCAATACAACATCCCAAATCGGTTCAAAATAAGTCAATAGTGAAGCAAGCAGCACATGATGATTCGGTTGTGAACAAATCAGATATCTAGATTTAGCACCAGCGTAGCAGCAATGCAGCATACATTTGCTTTAATATTTTAGCTGACATCTGCCTAGCAAGAACCAAAAATCACTGGGCCATTTTTCTTGACCCTCCCACATAATTAGTCTATAGTTATCTTATAAGAGGGGAAAAACACGTTTGTACAACCAAAAATCACCGGGCAAGGAGCCGATCTAAGAACCCCCTACATCACAACCAAACGCTTCGTCCCCAAATCCGCGCCTACCATAACATCTCGGCAGGATTCTTCATTACTACCTATGCTAGATTAGAACAGAAACTGAGGGACCGAATCCAAGCCCTGAATCGCCGTATCTTGAACACTTGCGACAACAATCAACATGCCCGACAGGAGGAAAAAAATAGAGGAAAAAAAATGTATAGATCCCGATTGAGATCATCAAAGGTTACAGCAAGCAGGATAGAGAATCATCGGAGAGTTTTTCTTACCAACGAACGGAGGGGGCGACGAGGCGGGCAGAGACGGCGAGGGGAGCCGCCGC
>LAPY01001215.1:55201-68100 GCA_000970635.1 Eragrostis tef
CGGGACCGGGCCGGGAATAATCACTTTGCTGGCTCGTTTTCTGTTGGTCGCATAGAGGCTTTGGAAGGCTCTACTTCCAAGCGCTCTACTAGCCGCTCTCATCGAGCAAGTTTTAAAAGCATCTTTATAGGCATCTCGAGGGCCGTGGATTTGTGCGGTGGACTCCCCTAATTACTGTTTAGTGTAACGAGCGGTGGCGGTGACCAAGGGGGTCTCCGTTGAGGATTCTTCCCACCCGAAGCCGTGACTTACAAAGAACGCGATGAAGGGGTCTACGTTGAGGATCTTTCCAATCTTGGTCTTTGGAGGCTGTGGAAGAAATGGAACAACACGGTCTTCGAATTCCAAACGCTCCAACCGGTCGCATTGTCGATGGTAAAAGAGTTGATCGTACGTGATGTTTTGCGTCGATGGTAAAAGAGTCGCAAAGTTATTATGTGAGATCCCTTTCATTGATTGGAGGCTCAGGTCGCGCAAGAGAGTCCCGGAGTTAATACACCCAGGCTTCGACAAATTCCTCATTTTGGTCGCTTGAAGGATATGGAAAGAGAGGAACAACAGACGTGCCCTTCAGTCAGTCGCCTTATCGCAGGAGATCATCGATGAAGCTAATCTCTGGGCCACGGTGGGGTTCTCTGAGTTATGAAAATTGCTCCTACCTAGACAGGTTTAGTGGTATTTGTTTTCTAGTTCTTTTTTACTCTTGGTTGGGAGCCTGTTCCCCTGTAGCTATCATTAGTGAGGGTCTTTGACACCCTATCTTTTGTTTCATTTTCGTCGTGTATTGTTGGTCTGTATATACTTCGTGGTTGGATTTTGCTGAGTCCCCTAGGGGGCTTAGTCCTGACCACGCGGTAACACCTTCTTCTTCTTATTAATTTTTTCTTCCTGTTCAGCACGTTTTTTTTAAGAGCGTGTACGAGCAGGCCGTGGGGCTGGCCTCCGACCCGCTCGTCTTCGTCGGCGAGCCGCAGTCTCTGCTCATCAACGGCCGAGGAGGGTTCAACTGCTCCTCCCTGCTTGGACCAGCGTGCAACGCCTCCCAGGCGGCTGGCGCTGGCGCTGGGCTCCTATCCGGCCGGTTTCCCCGGCATGGATTCGGGAGTCTAGACTAGCAGCAGTTCGGAGCCGGCTTGCCGACGCCGTGGGGCGCATCCTCCAATCTTCCCTCTCCCGGTCCCGATCTCTTCCATCCACATTACAACAGGGAGACCACCCCGACCTCCAGAAGCACGCCCAGAAGCTCTACCTCTGGATATACCTGATCAGGATATATAGACACCAGATCTTGTCGGATATATAGACACCAGATCTTGTATTGAGCCAGCTAAGAAATCAATCTGCTCACCATTGTATATACGATCGAAGTCAATATTTTAATGTCAGACTGAGATTGACTCACAGAAAAACTAATACATAAGAAACTATTTAGAAACTAAAACGTAAGAAACTATTTGGGAACAAGAAGAAGGCCCTAAAAAGAATGATCTGGTTAAAGCCTTACAGTTGAAACAGATGACAAAGTAGTAGAATGGAGGTTGTTGATCTACATGGTGTTTCGATATGTTGGCACGTGCCTGGCTTTGCGCTTCACATACACTGTCAACCCAAACCCATCATTAGTCCTCTCTGGATTCGAACCATCTAAACTTTGATGACAAATGCGCATACATAGAGGAGTAAATGTTTTACGGGTATTAAAGCCATAAAAATTGAAGTATACTATATAATAGGACCATTATGTGACACTCACTATGTCTTTGTGGGCTGGTAGAATACTTGAACTGTGAAACCAGGAAGGTTGTATCAAGAATGGTGTCATGGTTACAGAGTAAGGAATCAATGTAGAAAATTTAGACGTATATATACTAATCAAGTTCAGGATTGAAAATTTTTCTTTGCCGGTTGATAATTTTTGTGTAGCAAATAATTTTGATTTTGAAATTCCTTTCAGTTTAAGCATATATTTCTGGTGGAACCTTCTTACAAATATTTCCCTTGTCTTTGGTTTAATTTTCAGTAAGGCAAAGTCCATGACGAAAATGAGGCCTGCAAGTTTCAACATGTGCAAAGGCGAATGCTGTAGTTTTTCAAAACCAAAGTGTTAAGAAACCATGGTTTAGAAAAAAGAGTGGAGTTTCTAAAATCCAAAATGATTGCACTTTTAGTAATACCATGGTTTTTAAAACCAAAAAACTTGTTAAATACAAACACCTCTATAACTCTCAAAACCAAAGTATTTTGCAAAACCGCAGTATTTTTACAAAACTTTAAAAATGCTTTGTATCCAAACAGGGCTTAAATCAGTACGGTTCCCTTGGTTGTGCCACTTTCGGTACACTTTTGTAACCATGAAGTGATTATAAATGAACACAGCTTAAGTTGTAATGTAAGAGCTGCAAAAAATGAGCACGATCATAGGAGTCGTATCATACATGAGATTTTAGATTTAGCTATAGGTTTCATTATTCTAATTGTTTCGTGTCTCAAATTGACTGGCATATGTGCACACTGCATAGGTTCTTGAATTTATTAACAATGCAGGCATCGATAGAGAATTTCAAAATGCATTTTACGGAAGATGTAAAATGATGGAGTATATGAACTTCCCATTGAAATATTCTTGTTGTGTATTTCTAAATGTTCTTGAAAAATAGGTTGTCCTGGTTTCTGGAAATTTACCTTGAATGTTGTTGCTCTGTCTATCACAACACGAACATTTTCTAACAGTGAGAACAACTTTCTGGAAAAATAATAACTATCTTTCTCATTATAGTTTGAAGAGTTGAAATAGGGATAATTATTGTTAATAAATGCCATATTACTTTGTCGGAATCCTACTTTCTAACCTTTAGCCCCTCCCAAATGACCAAATTGGCCATTGCCTCTTTCTTCTCATTCCTCTGCGTGGAGGTTCGTTCGTTGCAAGCTCGCCGCCTCTGGAGGACGACGAGCAACAAGCACTACGTGCTCTAGCCATTCCAACCCAATTTGATCCGGAGGGGGGGGAGGGGGAGGGGGTCGTCCATTGGACATGAGAAAAATGTTTCTTCGTTTCAAAAAAGTTACCAATTAGCATTGTATTCTAATAATTCGCAGAACCATGTAATATATATTAGAATGGATTGTGCATACAAAAGATAGTTGGCAAAAGGGACACTCATGAAGGAAAAAAAAAACCGAAAGTATCAGAACCAAAACAACAAATCGGCTGTGAAAGGCATGCTGCATACCTGATCAATTGGTCAATAAATTCCTTGTCACATCTGCTCATTCTGAGTGCCACTGCCCAGCAAACCAACAGCGAGAAATGGAGATGCTTCTGGCTCTACCTCTAGTTGATTGAGTATGCTAAAGCCCTGATAAAAAGGCAACATTGCAGTTATGAAATTTTCCTATGTCCCTTAGAAAAATAATTAAACAAACACTGGATATAATATATCGGTCTCTTCTTCTTTTATTGAACTGTAATCTATTGGTCTACAAAGCGTACAGTTGTATTAGGCAATTTAAGTACAGGTTGAATAGGATGTCAAAACCTAATGACTTGAAGCTAATGATTTTGTCGTCCGCCAACGATCACGCTGGACTGAGAGCATGCATCATCAGAGAACTATGAATCAATCATGCAGGAGAGTTAGCTTGTTCAAAAGGATGATTTAGAACTGGAACTCACATTTACAATGCACAAATATTCGGTTTTGCTTTGGTTTCCTGGAAACATTACCCCCGATCAGTTTCCACACATAAAGGTACTAAAATATATCATCCCATTGCTATACGAAACACAGCATCAGTGGCTTTTGGATTCGAAGCTGGGGAGGATAGGGCGAGCTTACATTCGTTCGCTTCTGAATGCGAAGCTCGGGAGGGGTGCTCTGGTTTGCTGATCTCCGGCAACGGCAACCAGAGCTGCCGCCCATAATCTCCACGCCGCCGCAATTTCGCTGGAGCAGCCGAGCCGGCGTCGGCGCGTCGCTGGTTTACATCGCGGTTCCTTCCAGCCGAAGCGACGAACGTGTTTTCTTCTTGCCGCTGGCTTCTTTTCTTCTTTTTTATTGAAGTAGAATTGCCGCTGGCTGCTGGCCAATTCCTTCCTTGGGCTGTTGGCTGTTGCGATTCGTTTTCTTAGGCTGCTGGTTCGATTCCTTTTTCTGAGCTAATGCCAAATGGGTTGTTTAGTTGGGCCACGAGGTCTGGGAAGATGAGGGGGGCTCCTCTGCGAAATTTCAGAAGTTAGGGTCCCCCCCCCCCCCCCCCCCCCCACCATAGGTGACCTCTTCACCATCTACAATTTTGAGCTCATATACTCACTCCTGATGAATTGTGCTCCATGGTGTCAACTTGACAATACTTACCTTTATAAGGTCGGGCTACCGATCGAAAGCATGGTAAGTGTAATTCCATATGAATCGAGAGCTCAAATTTGTTGGGACGGATGGAATAGCTTGATTTCTTTATTGCCCTGCCCCTACTTTTTTTTATCTAACCCTGCCCCTACAACAAACGGGTGCAACTAGAGGTGAAAACGGAAACGGTCAGGAAAACACCTCAAACACCTCAACTGTTTTCACTTTCACATTTGCACAACCGGACAGAAACGAAAACGGAAAAGCTGTTAACGGAAACGGTCTAACATGGACAGAAATATACAGTATCGGTCGGTAACCGGGTGATCACCCATGTATTTTACTCTAAACTGTATTTTCAGCATAACAAAACCCTACCACCGAGTGTGGGATGAATTTTCCATTTACAGAAATTTCCGGCCGTTGATTAACTTCTGGTGACCTGAAGGCAAATCGGTCCCCGCACATGACGCACATGTTCTACCTTGCTGGTGCACTAACAAAGCCAGACAGACGGCCTTTTCAATATATACATAGAACTGGAAAAGATAAAATGACATCAAGCACATCTGAAACACACATGAAAGTAAACATTACACACGAAATTTACCAAACTGGTAGTCCATACTCATTAGATGTAACAGTATATATACAATAGTAACTTAAATAGGTCCTACGTGCAACCAAGAAAAGTAGTCAACAAACTTTGGGCCATTTTACAATCTTTATAAGATACCACAAAGACATAAGGCTATTCCAATATAGGCGGAAAGTTACCATAATACTCTGGTATGCTTGATTTTCTTCCATACCCTCAAGCGCTGTCCTAAGAAGACACCCGCCCAAGTAACCTTCACCTGCACTTTATAAGTGCCCATCTTGCAAGTCCATTGTTTATCACCTTGCTTAAGTCTATAAGACTTTGGATTAGACCGAGGAACTGAAAAATTGAGCAGCAAGCTTCTACCCCATGGGACAGCTACTACACGACGAGTTAACAAAACAGAGCCACAACTGCCAATTTTTGTCTCAGTACCGGCCACTTTACTGTCATAAAGAATGATTCCATCGTTTTCATCTCCAGCAGTTATTTTGCCAAGGAATTGAGACTTCCCATTCAATATATTAACTTCAAGGGAAGCTTCCAAAGCATATGAGACACATTGGAACTTCATTTCAACTTCACTCAGGAAACTTAACAGTGATTTAGTACGGGGACGATTATCAGGTCCATAGCAGCCATGACACTCTACCCTTTATCTGGACACCCTTTATCTCCAAATTGAATTCAAAAGAAATAGTATCTGAAAAAGAAAGTGCTCGGTTCGGGCCTGTCAAATTAAGTGTATCATCCTGCACATGGCTTCAACAGAAACATGTAAAAATTAGCAGAAATAAGACACGAGCTCGATAAGTCAAATGTGATTCAGATCGGTCACAAGAAATTTCGAAAGATATAGATATCACAGGAACTCTATGTATTTATACAATTATACAAAATTCAGCTCATTTCATGCCACACCACAATAAGATCAAAGGCTTCATAAATTAGCTACGCTACATGTTTAACTCCTATGTTTGAATGAACACCAATACTATTTACATTCCGCTACAAATGTGCAAACATAAGACATCTGACTATTTAAAAAACAGTACCACCATACACAAAAAAACATACAGCAAGTTAAACCACCAAACCCTGCAGAAACTAAGGACCCAACATCACAACCTACAATGTTATCACCCATTACTGAATTCCAGAAACGTATTATGTTGGGCCCAAAACCAACATAATACCAACCGTTCTTCAAACCTGATCTAAAGACATTTTGAGAATCAGTACAGCATGGGTATAGATATGGGATATAGCAGTCTGGATTTCATTGGAAAGAGCCAAAACCACAGGATTTAGCATCAACTCTTGCAAGTGACACAGGAATGTGTTGACCCAGTAACTAGGACCTTTTTTGCAGACTCAATGGAACTGTCTGAATTGCTTAGTAATCTAGTAAAATCTTATGGTTGAGTAGAAAATCGCCTTAGTAACAGTGATCAAACAGTTATTGCAATGAATTGATTTAATTGCCACAGTTGACGGTAAAATAACATTATTCAGTTTAATTAGTAAAGATAGTATTATAATCTAGCGAGGGATTCAGTAGAAACTGACCTTTGATTTGATGAGTTGGGGACTGTCCCTGTCACGTTTGAATAAGTAAACACATCTGTAGTCAACCTTATCTCTTGCCAAAACAGTACCATATATCTATGGACGAATCCAATCTACTACGATTGTCAGGGATCTTGCTATAATCTGGCTTACGCTTAACATCGGCTGTAAAATCAAGACCAGATAAGGAAATCAAACAAATAGCTAAAGTGAATACACTGATGTAGCTGATGTTTGGATGCATGCATGTAATGCAACAGGCGTGAACCAAAGATGATGAAAAGAACAAGGCAAAGCAGTGAATGTACTCACACTCTTTATCAAGGTCAAAAAAGGCTATATTCATTTCACAAAAGCGGGTAGGTAAAGATCGTTGAGTCTTGGGGTTGTATTCAGTCATCTCTCGGCAGCGAACCACATGGAGAATATTCACTACTCTCTCCTCCCACGAGAGGTCTGCTGAAAGCAGTGTCGAAAGCAGGATCGGATCTCGAGTATCAGCTCTTAACTTCCTCCATGGTACCCGACGCAGGGTCAAGGGTTGCAACTTCTTTCCAGCGCCAATGTCCCGATTTTTGCCGCCATCACCACTACTTACGCGTTGCGCGATCTGGCCATCAACACTAGCTGAAAACAGGGTTTTAATTTTTTGTCACATCCAGCATAAAGAGCAGTCACATGACATGAAGTATGGGGGTGATGGGAAAACAGTTATTATTGATTGAATTGTGGATTGTGTACTCACAATCTTGATTCAAGTTGGAGAAAAACTTCTCAGCGTCACTTTGCTCATTCTCCATGGTGCCCTGATGGTTCATGTTGCTACTGCCACTGCATGGCACGTCAATGTCCCTATTCTAACCATATAATACGAACAAATTTACTGCATCGCATCAGAAAAAAGATGGGATCGAGAAGCTTACCCAAGTGAAGAGCTTGACCTCTAATGTAGATCGATGTGTGAGCCTAACCTTTGAGTTGGTAGATTCCCCGATGGATCCACCACCCGTGTCCCGCACCGCCGTCGCCGCCACTGCAGACAAAGAGAGCGAGGCTAGGGTTTCGCGAGAAGAGGATGTATAATTCCCCTACCAGGCCGCGCCAACGGCCGGATCAACGCGCGATAGATAGATCAACGCGGCCAGGTCCACCTGTAATCATTTTCTAGTTCACCCCCTCTAAATGTTTGCATCAATGTCAATTAAGCCCCACGAGCCCGTACAATTTTCACTCGCCTCCCTACCAACACGAGCCCGTAGTAGCTGCTTCCAAGTTTTGTGCGCTAGAGTGTGCAAAAACCGGCAGATCTTGGTTTCGTGAAAACCGGTCTGGTCCGGAGTAATGCTATGTTTAGGTACAGGAGTTACAAACTTTCTGGCTTAATTAAATACTTCCTCCTCCGTGAACTAAGTAAAGGTCCACATGATGTCAACCAATGTGCTATTGTCATATCAGACAGTGCATAAGAAGTACGTAAATTTGTGCGTAACTGTAACAGTGCTCGTCTGGTCCGATCTGGTAGCATCGGTAGGGTGGTTTGCGGACTCGAAATTTCAACTAATTTGAAAATTGAAAAAAATGAAAAAAGGAAGAAGATAAAACCTTTAGTTTTTTTCGAGCAATTCGGGAGAAAGTTTCCCCACCTACCATGTCTAAAGTGATCGGCGTCAGCCGATTACAGAGCATGTGTGCACGCCTACAAACACATAAATACACCCGCACGCGCGCACTCACACACAAATAAACACATAGGTCGAGGAAGCATCCAAACACCACCACCACAGAAGGGCTGTCGATCGAAGTCTACACCCCAACCACACTTCACGCTAGCCAAACCGCTCCATCCAATAGCAATCTTCAACCGTAGACTTCATTGGCCAAGGCATGCATACCGCAACCTTAGCTGTTAGTCGCCACTCTAGTCGACAATCTCCGACGCCCTCAAGGGGAAGGAAGCCCCAAAGAAGGGAGCTTTGACT
Source organism: Eragrostis tef (assembly GCA_000970635.1). Lineage (NCBI taxonomy): Eukaryota > Viridiplantae > Streptophyta > Magnoliopsida > Poales > Poaceae > Eragrostis > Eragrostis tef. The sequence goes on from LAPY01001215.1 coordinate 63,700, forward strand.
AAAGAGAACATGCCCCATGGCCTTGCTAACCCGGCTTCTGACCAAGGAAGAAGCCACAAAGGACAGCACCAATCGGACACAAAGACATCCAATCTACAATCAACTAGGAGAAAATCGGAGCTCATCAGATGCATCCTTTTTTGCCCCGCTTTGCTGACTTGCAAATTGGCACCTCGTAGCCGCGGTTGACAATGGCGACCCGCAATAAGCCAGGGCATGGGCTGGCTTTTCAAGATGCCAACAAATCGGACGCCCTCCAACGCCCTATGAGGGGAGGAAGCCCCAAAGGAGGGAGAGCCATCAAATCCAACTCCCATCCAACGCCCTATGGGGGGAGGAAGCCCCATATGAGGGAAGAATGCTGAGAATGAAGCTAGAGTCAACCAAGTGAGTGGGATGAAAACGTAGCAGGAAGTCCAACGGAGAGCTAAACCAAATCTAGGAGACAACAAATGAAGTAAGACAAGGAGCAGCGACCCGAAAGAAGGACGGGGATTACAAAGGAAATGACAGCAACGATGGAGAACTAAGGATTTTAATTCGACGCCTCCAAGGAGGGACACGTAGAGGACGCCATCGTCGAAGTTTTCACCCATAAATCCTACGAATAAGAGAAGCAGGGGCAGCACATGTTGTCTCCAAAAAGAATCATGGCGCCCAAAGGAGCTCAGAGCCGGTGAGGGATTTCGCCCAGCCCCACTTACCTCACCCGCCACTGGAGCCAATTGATTCCCCAGGGCGCCCAAATCAGGGCCCCCAAGAGCGGATCCGGCTGCAACTCCACCACCAGCCACTGTTGCCGCCGTTGAGCATAGAAGCACACATGTCAGCCTCCAAAGCTAGAGGCCACCCACTGCAGGACCACTGTCGTCGCCCCCAGTCCACCATGGTGGCGAGACGCAGAGAGAGGAGTCAGAGCAGATCCTCATCTAGGACCAGATCTGGCCTTGAGAGGACCAGATCGGAGGGAGGCGTCGGCTGAGCTTGAGGGAGGCAGTCATGGCTGCGCTCGACATGGCAGTAGACGACGCATGGTGCAGCGGTGTGGCTCCCAGTCCAGCTCTGACAGGGATAGGCTGGCATCGCGGCTCAGATCCAGAAGAGCGACACCCAACGCAAGGATCTGCGAGAGCCCCGTTGCAGCCGAGGCCGCAGCGCCACGAAGATGACGGTGGACCATCGCCGCCGCAGCCCCGGCGGCGGCGAGGTTGAGAGGAGGTGAGGGTGGGGTGGCGGCGGTGGCTGGTTAGGGTTCACCCGTGCCGCCCCTGGGGAGCGACGCGGACGAGACTTCCAGCCTGCGAGATTCAGATAAAACCTTTAGTAAACCGGAAAAACTAACCGATTTGCTTTCAAATCTCAACCAAATTTGTTAATGAGCTTTAAATCGGTTTACGACGGGTTTTCATCAGAGCAAGTAACACCAACTGGGTCCGGTAGTCGCCGTTTAAACAAAATTTGAAACCTAGCTTGCTTGTGGCTCGGTGGTCAAATTCGATGCAAGCCCACTGCCGTGTTAGTTTTGATTTTATCTGTTGCTGTACTTCCCAAATTTGTTCCTCACGATTCACATTATATCTAGGGTTAACTACCCTGATTTAATATGCACCAGCAATCTCTGCTACTTAATAAGTCAAAAAGAAATCGTCAGATTGATTTTTTGTATTTCGGTCTGTGTTTAGTTTATCTGCATGTTTGTTGGGTGAGTTCAACTGGAGTAAGGACCTGATTTCACATCGAGTTCAAACTGGAGTTCAATCGGCCCAAATAGAGCTAGATGGAACCTCCTCTCGAGCTCCTTAAGTCGTTTTTACATTCACCGGCCTGTTGCGGCCTCCATCGACGTGAAGCCGAGCTCCAGTGTTAGCGAACATGAATAGGTCATTGTAAATTAGATGTTCTCTCCTGGATACCCGGGCACGTTCCGGCTCCCTCCTCCCTACTCGCGCGTGTATATGTACGAGAACAGTCAATGGAAACCGTGTGCATTGGCTCTTCTCCCTTCTACATCCAGTAAGCAGCAATGGCGGCCTCTTGTGTTTTCTTTTTCCTGTGTGCGACTCGAGGAGGAAGACGGTTCATGTGGCCGTTGCAGGTGGGCCTAGTATTTTGGTCAAGCTAAATCAGTAGATCCACACCATTTGCTACACAAGAACACACACACACACACACACACACTAATATACATATTTTATGGCAGAAAATAGGGAAAATATACATCATTAGTATGGTGCATTATACTACACATGAACATATTGGTACATATTTCATGGTAGAAAAATTTAAGAAATATATACATTATTTTGAGTGGTCAAGCTAAATCAATCCACACCATTTGCTACACACGAATACGTTTATAATTTGTTTTCATGGCAGCAAAAATAGGGAAAAAATATACAACATTATTAGGGTGAATTATAATACACATTAACATAATCATACATATTTCATGAGAGAAAATAGGACAAAATATATACATTATTTTGAGTCTTTAGCATTATAAATACAATATGTGAATACAATAGGACTTCTTTTGAAAATAGAATAATATAGACGACATGCGCACACAACTTAATTTTATTACATAAACCCCAAAAGGAGAAACTCATATAAATTTGGTATTCTGGCAGAGAATGCATCTTGGCAGTTGTGGTGAGTCGAAGACGCCGTCATTAATGAAGGATAAAATACTCTGACCTCTCTTTGGTCTCTTCGCGGTTTTTCATGGCCATGGTTGTGAGCTAGTAAGGGTTTAATAATTTCCGATGACATTCATCTGGGCGTTTTTCCATTGCGAGTATGGTGAAGGAGGTGACGATGAGCTCGGCTGCAGGTTTGAGAGCGGCGAGTTCCTCGTACCAGTGCTTGGAATATCACAAATGATCGGAAACTGGCGTTGTGCATGCGAAAAGTCTACAATAGCCTAATGTATCCCGAAATCAATCTACTACTATAGAACATTTCCTAAGCTTAAGTATAGTTTGTCTGTTAGATGAGATGATGTAACCAGGCCTAAGTATAGTTTGTAAGATGAGATGGTGTAATCGGGATAGCACCACCCACATGCACCCTGTAACTAACACACAGGGACACCATCTTTCTGATGAAACAATCTGTAATATGTATCCATGAATGTTGATAGCGACCGAGTGCGCATGGAATTAAGTTGCGTTCATTGGAAACAAAGTTTGTTGCTAACAAGAAACGCACACCAAAGCAGCATAACAGAAGAAATAGAAGCCCACAAAAGGGCATGTATCCTAGTAGTTACAACTTACAAGAGCATCAGTAGCATATGAGGTCCTACATTCGACTCGCGGTGAGAGCGAATTTTTTAAAATTTACCCGTGTTGTGCTTTCAGCATTAGGCGATGTGGCCATCGTGAGGCGCCATTCTATCTAAATGCTTATAGAGATAGAATTTGTATATGTGCGAATGTACATATGTTGTGAATGTCTGAACTATGTTATCACGAAAAGAGAGAGAAAAAATAAGAGCCCATAGCACTGAGATTAATCAGGGCCGGCGCGCCCCCGGCAACAAATCCGGTGAGCGAGCAAAGCTTCTGCTCCGCTTCATTCGTTGTAGGTAGGAGAACGCCGGTCGACGGTGAAGACCGACACGAAGGTGGACAGGAGGTTGACGAGGCCGGTGATCACCGCGGACATGGGCGATCTTCTGGGTGGCGTAGTTGACGAGCAGGATGCCGAACCGTACGTGATCATGAGGTTGAAGCCGTTGTTGAGCATCCCGCGCATCCGGGCAGGCGCCATCTGCGACAGGTAGAGCGGCGCGCTCTGGCTGGCGAACCCGACGCCGAGGAGGACGTTCGCCGCGGCGCCGTTGAGGGCGCTCCCCGCCCGCGAACATGGACCACTTGCGTCCCGCGGCGCGGGTGAAGGTGGCGGCGAGCAGGGACGCCGCGAGCGCGGACAGGAAGATGGAGGACGTGAACGTGGTCAGCAGCGGGCTGTCGAACATGCAGTATTGGTTGCCCCCGCGCGCGGTCCGCCGCCTGCTTGCGGTGCACCGAGGGGAAGAACTTGACGAGGAACGGGTCCATGGACGTGACGCCGATGTCGTAGCCGAAGAGGGTCAGCCCGCCCGGCCCGGGTAGTCCTGCCATCGCCAACGGTAGTGACTGGGACGGTTTGGGTTCAGCTGATGGTTAAGGTAAGGTGGTCAGTCACTCACAGCAGCTCGCAGTCTGCCGCTCGCCAATGCTCTCAGCCCAAGGCAGACGCGACTAACTATCTGGCTCTGGAGGAATAATCTACGAGGGACACGATGCCGACGACGCTCCGAGCATGCCGTTGCGCTGATGCCGGTCTGGTTAGGCCTAAAGATGGCAACGGGCATGGCGCCCGCGGATAGCAACTACCTCTGCCCGTGCCCGCGAT
>LAPY01001215.1:95292-106622 GCA_000970635.1 Eragrostis tef
GGTTTCCCGCCCCCGACGACGACGCCATGGTCAGGCGGGCCATGTCGGCCGCCGACCCGGAGGAGGTCAAGAGGGCCGGGAACGAGCAGTACAAGAAGGGCTGCTTCGAGGAGGCGCTCAGGCTCTACGACCGGGCGCTCGCCATGTGCCCCGACAATGCCGCCTGCCGGGGCAACCGCGCCGCCGCGCTCACCGGCCTCCGCCGCTTCGGCGAGGCCGTCAAGGAGTGCGAGGAGGCGCTCCGGATCGATCCGTCGTACGGCCGCGCGCACCAGCGCCTCGCGTCCCTGCATATAAGGTGAACGGAATGGTTGTTTGCTTGGTCGGGCGGCGCAGAGATCAGTTCTCGGATCTGTGGCCTCTGTTCCATTTTCATTTGTCCTTCTGGCAGTGTCGGTGGGGGAAAAAAAAAGCAGCTTCTTTTGCAGCGTGGACGCTGATTTGCTCCGACGATCATATGCCTAAGCAAAAGAGAGACATTTGCTCACACAATGTACCTACAATTCGAATCTAAAGTTTGCTATTTTTGGTAGAGCTTACAAAGGGGTCGTTGGGGGGAGTATGTTCGTTCAGTATGCTTGTTCATGGAAGCCTATTTGGACAACAGGCTCAATGTTTTATCAATACCTTTAGAGTTCTGGGCATCCATGTGGAACCCGATTGATCTGATTATTGGACACACGGCCTTGCGTGTCTCCTCGTTCCCATAGTAGTTTGAAATTAGTTGCTTTTCCAGTTCCAGGGGACCAGAGATACTTGTTTTGGTACAAAACCATAAATAGTAACCCTATAGACTGTCAATGTACTCCTATTTGCTAGTTTGTTTCAGTTTTCCTTTCCTGATTTGGTAATTGTTCAATGTTTTTCCTTCAGTAAACTCTTCATTGTATTATTTGCACGACTTTGCTCGGTGGATCAAGTGACGATCCTTAAGTTCTTCATTCATGCTAGTTATTCATCTGAACTTACTGAAATGCAGGCTAGGACACATCGAGGATGCTCTGAAGCACCTCTCCCTCGCATCGCCTCAGCCTCACCTCCTTGAGTTGCATAAATTGCAAACAGTGGAGAAGCACTTGGGGAGATGTCTGGATGCACGAAAGGTTGGGGAGTGGAAGAGCGTATTAAGGGAAAGCGATGCTACTATTGCTGCCGGAGCTGACTCCTCTGCTCTGGTTAGATTCCTAGATTTCATCCTTCAGCTAACTAGACATTCGCTAGCCGTCCCTTTTCATAGAACATATGCTTACCTTCTTCACATTTGCAGCTCTTGGCAGCTAAAGCAGAAGCCCTTCTCCGTCTCAATCTGCTTGATGATGCTGATTCGGCTATCTCAAGTGCCTCCAAGTTGGATTATTCAATTTCATGCTCATCAGATACCAAATTCTGTGGGTTCCTTGCGAACGCATACCTCTTTTATGTACATGCCCAAGTTGACATGGCATTGGGAAGGTATTTTGCATCCCTGTTTCACACTGTATACACAAATAAGCTACCAGATCAATAGTTCTATTAGTTTCACCTGAGTGAAGGGAGAAAAAATTCCTCACCATGTTATCATGTCTCTGGAACTCTCTCTCTCTCTCCCCTCTGCTGTAGCAGGCTGTAGTAAAAGAGCACTCCACAAACTTACTCACAGTACTTTGATATAGCAGGTACAAGCAGGTCACCTGCTATAACTTAGTATATAGACTTGACACTCGCAAGCATTTTGCAGGTTTGACCATGCTGTCTCCTCTATAGATAAGGCCAGGATAACAGATCCTGGAAACAGTGAAGTGGTAACTATGCATAACAAAGTGAAAGCTGTGGCTAGAGCACGATCCCTAGGGAATGAGCTCTTCAATTCTGGAAAATTTTCAGAAGCTTGCCTAGCTTATGGAGAAGGCCTCAAACAACATCCTACGAATAAAGTCCTGTACTGCAACAGGGCAGCTTGCAGGTTCAAGCTAGGGCAGTGGGACAAGTCTGTTGAGGATTGCAATGAAGCTCTCAAGATTCACCCTAACTATACCAAGGCTTTGCTCAGGCGTGCAGCTTCCTATGGCAAGGTAACATTTTTTTTATATACTCACATCTGTTTTCCTTTATTTATAGCTTGCAAAACCTTACAAGATGTTCACTTTTATTGCGCTTTTGGTGGTTAGATGGAGCGATGGGCGGAATCTGTGAAGGATTATGAGGTTCTCAGAAAGGAACTTCCAGGTGACACGGAGGTTGCTGAGGCCTATTTCCATGCCCAGGTTGCTCTTAAGTCATCTCGAGGTGAGGAGGTATCCAACATGAAGTTTGGAGGAGAGGTTGAAGCAATTACGGGAATGGAACAATTTCGGTTGGCCACATCTTTGCCAGGTTTGTCCTGCAAGAAGCCATGTTTATTCGATAAATTTGATTCATGTCTTCTTTTTGTTGGTACAGCAAGCTAGCTTTCTAGGAACCTTAGATTGCTCATCTAAAGAAAGGGAACATCATACTGTTCATTTTGAAAAATTTATGATGCTTACAATAACTCAAATATAAAGGGACATTTGTCATTATGTTCATAGATATCTATATATTCCTTGACTTTTACACTCTATTAAAGGCAAAGTCAGAGGGTAGCATATAGGAATATCAACTTATCCAGGAATAGAATCCGTTTGAATGTCGTGGACGTCATCTGTGATTGATTTCTATAATAGGAGAGCTTAGCCTTGCATTTGGTACTCAACATTTTAACAGCTCACCCAACCGGATGTTAGATGTTAGCAGAATTTTAATTCAGCTGATCCCTAAATCAGTCGCGGGTTGTGGTGAAGCCTTGGCAGATGCCAAATACGAGTCTCCTTTATGCTTGCACTGATACATTATATTGCGGTCTCCTGGTCCTTGTATTGCTTGTTCAGTTTGTTCGTCTAACGAAGGACCAATAATTGACGACTTTGGTGCGACACAAACAGATCATGCAGACCATCCTAATTTTTTTGTCCTCTTTTTTTATTTGATTTACATAGACACCTATTACTCTTTTATAATTGCAACTACTTAATACTAATCTGTACCAGTTAAGTATTGGGGTACTCTTTTGCTATTCCTCGCACATTCAGTTCATGATGTTGACCTGCAGACAATAATAGTTGAACAGTACAATTCTCGACTTTTTGCCAATTGGCAAGAAGCTGTACCACAGGTTAACAGTACTGTTACTGTTTTCTGCCGTGCATGCAATCTTCACATGGCATTTGATTTACTGTCATTATACTAATGCTAGTTGGAAGTACATAATTTGGTCGCTCTTTTTGTCTTTAACTGTCTGGTGGTTTGCGCTCTGTCACTATGTTAAAGCAGTAATGATAGTTCTTAGCTTTTCTTGATTGAGGTGTCTTACTGATCTGTTTCAAAATTACAGGTGTTTCAGTTGTTCATTTCATGACACCTTTAAATCAGCAGTGCTGCAAAATTTCCCCATTTGTGAATATACTGTGTACCAGATACCCATCTGTTAATTTCCTCAAGGTAACTGACGCCGTGACATGGCTCTTCCACCTCATCACCCTAAATCTAACTGACATTAACATACCATTTTGGTCTTCACTTCAGGTCGATGTAAACGAGAGCCCTGCTGTTGCACGTGCTGAAGACGTGAGGACAATTCCAACATTCAAAATCTACAAAAATGGTATAAGAGTGAAAGAGATGATATGTCCCAGCCAACAGCTGCTGGAATATTCAGTGAGGCATTATGGGATTTAGGCCATGAAGCCAATGATTTGGTGTTTCCTTATGCCTCCCGCTTCCCTGGAGCGAGCGCAGGCTTAGCCGGAGCAGAGCCAGTGAAGTTCCATCTTGATGAGGGCAAGCATGAAAAGCGAAGAACAATTTTCGCAACATTTTCCACCCCACAACCCTTACATTTCCACCCTTTTCTCCATTTGTTGATTACCTACTCAAATTTATTCTTTTCATCTGTCTCGTGCGTACATCATTGTTGCAAAATTCCTTTAGAACAAAAACATCATCTCCTGATTCATGTGAAGAACGACTGTAAATTTTTACTTCCATGTTTACCAGACAATGAAGGAAAGAAAGGTATAGATTGCATTTGTACTCTCAAAGTCAGTTATGTAATATGGAAGTATAGGATCCCCTGTCTTTCTGTTTTGCAATTCTTACCTCTTGAAAAAGCTGACCTCGCGGTGGTTCCAACTCGCATACTATTATGGTACTGTCTATACTAACTACAATCTCTAGTCTGGAGACATTAACTGTAAATCTAAGCTGTAACCCTGGAGAAATTACGTTTTTATGACAAGTCCAAAGTTCCATCATACATCTTAGCCGAGGACCCTTAATTCTTGAAATACTTTAGAATGTCCTCTGCATAAAGTTGCCTGTTCTCTGCATAATTCTTGTGTTTTGTCCTGCCTTACTCCATTATAATTAGAACAGTCCTGTAGCTCTCTTGAGGTTTGAAATCATCTTTTCTGCAGTCGCACTCTGGTCAAAATCCTATATCTACTTTTGTGTTTTGCAGTAGTGATTCCGAAAGCTCCCTAGTTGACCGTTTAGTTAGTTGTTCTCTGTACTTTTCCTACCAACACGTGGGCCCGGCATCCATGAGGCCGACATGTTAACATCGAGACCTAGACTGGTTGCTTTGGCATTTCCTATCGTCCAGATCGGCATGCATTTCTGTCCCATCACCATCTCCAAGCTCATATGTGGAGTGGCCGTTGTTTCTGGGACATCTCGGAACAGGGCTTGCTTTAGCTGTTCTTTGCTGCATGTGGCGTCATGGATGGCAGACTTTTTGCGGCAAATAAGGAATTGCACAATTTTATCTCAATCATGAAGGGGATAGCCTGATGCACAAACGCTTCTGATCACCATTATGTACCGTGTCTCAACCAGGGCCAACTTTTTATGCTGGCCTATGGCCAATTTTACAGTCATTGTCATGAAAAGAACCTTTTGGTTGTGATATTAGCATATTCCAATGCTCCCCTCAGCATCCTAGGAACATTTTTTTTTCAAGCATTTTCTAGGTAAAATGCAAAGAGAGTTATAACTATTGTATAAAAAAAAGGGCGTACAATATGTAAGGCCCATCTCGTCAGCAGACTTCAAATTTACACGATTTGTATTAATATTCCCATCTATACAACAGTAAATGAGATTTTCTACTATTCAAGAAAAGTAGAATCTAGCCCGTGAACAAACGACACAAGTGCCATTATAAATTTATAACAAGTTACAATACAACGTAACGTTCCAGAGAGAACATGTCTGAGCATAGCATGTCTTGCACATCTATATCTAATACATACTAGCACATTCAACAACATAAAGGCACTATTATCTGCATTTTACATGTTACAGCAGTACACAGTAGTACAATACCGTCTGTTTAAGTTGTTATTTTGCAGACAATCAGCTGTGTTGCATTGAGAGAATGGTTCTCCCTTAAGCAAGCTGAAGAGTATCAGGTTAAAAAATTCTGTAGTTTGCAGCACAAATTTTGCAAGGAGGCAAGAGTATTGCATCGGAATGATTCTATATGTTGACATCTTTTATGATGTTTTGAAACACGAACCAGCTGATTTCTGTTCTTGGCATATCATCCGTAAAATCTGAGAGTATGGAGCCAAGGTGGTGGAAGTTACAAACTAAATGCAAATGAGGTAAGTTCCAGAAAATACAGTCAAGACAAAACCAAACAAGACAACAAATGGTTATCCAAGAAGACGTTCAACATGGTGTGCCACAGACTTTGCAAGACCATCAGCTGCCTCCTGTGTAGTCGCCTCTGCATAAACCCGTACCACATCCTCAGTACCGGATGGACGCACAAAGCATCGCCCATGCATATAGTTGGCTGCAGTGAAATCACGATTTGAATATCAATCACATCAACATAACACAAGTTTATACTTCAAAAGTGTGAAATCGAACTACATGATGTAATTAAGCTGGTGCTTACCGGTCTCCATATCTATCAATTCTTGCAGATTAGAAGGTTGACAGACTTTTGTTTCTGCATCTGTTGTAACAATGGCAGTTCGATCCACAACTTTCACCTGAAAAACAGTGTTAATTAGTTGATTGTGAAATTCTTGGGCTAAACAAAGTCCTTCACTAACAGCTAGGAGTATGTACTTAAGGCAGTTGTCACAAAACGGATAGGTGAATGACAAAAAAATTGTAAAATCCATCATATTCAGTGAACATAAGATGACTAAAAGCTAAATGGAAGTTCAGTGGAAAATAAAATTAACCCAAAAAAATCACCTTCAGCTGTCTACTGGGCAAATCACAGTATAGATCACACCAATTTTGAAATGACCATCCCTTGTACTGCAAAATAGCCTCCACTAAAAGCAAGCCACTTAGAGCATCACCGACTGCCTGATTGATCAGCTGACTGGCTGCTAGCAATCTCATTGCAGCTTGATATTGTGCTGAACATAGGAAAAGCACTAAAGATCAGCCGCCAATATAGCACCCATAAAACCAGCGCAAACAAAATGTTACCTGGGAGAATAAGGAGAAAGAGCCAGTAGTAAGAGCTTACCGTTTGCAGCTTGAGAACAGAGCTTGCCACTCAGTGACTCTAGATGAGAGATGAAATCCTCTGAAAACAGTACAGTCCCGTGTCCATTGGCTTCAAAATAGATCCCGATGTCATACTCCAAAGCTTTTTTGTGCAGGTATTTGACTCCTGTCGGAGTGAGTGCGACATCAAGGCCAAGGCTCTTCAGAAATTTTGTTGACGCCCCATTTGCATAAGCTGTCTGAACTACACCAAGCCTTGCAGGCAAGGATTTGTTTGCTTGACCATCATTCTTATTGATAATATCTAGCTGCTCTCCAATAAACAGAGCAAACAGAGATAGTATCTTATCACCATCAACAAGGTCAACCCTATTGTCACTAGGTGATGACATACGGAAGTAGACGAGTCGATCAGCATCACCATCTAAACTTGCACATCTGAATTCCTAAAAGAAAACAGTTAGTGGTTGGGAAACAAAAGTACAATGATAGGCAAGTAACAAGCATGAATAGGGGTCAATCATCTCACCTGACGCCAACATCTTCAGGGCTAAACCCATGAGGATTAACTCTCTCCTTTTGAACAAAGTCTGCACCACACATGTGATTAAGTATCCCCTCTCCTTCCTTCCCTGAATTCCTAACAACAATATCTAGGCCTGAGAGCTCCCTCTTTATTTGTTCGAGCTTCACCCCGCCTATACCATTCGCACCATCCACAATTAGTTTTTTGGCTAGCTCATCCCCACTTTTATCTTTTGGAGCTAATTCCAACAAACGCCTGAAGGAGTTCGATGTTAGAAACTCACAAATAAGTATCCTGATGGGGAGCCTAAGGCAGCAGGGGCATGAGTAGAAATGAACCTGAATGAGTCGACAAGTTGTGTGAAATAATCCGACTCGGAAGCCTTGGTGCCTTTGTTTTTGCTCCGGACCATCCAATGCAGTTGAGGGGTGGTCAAAATTCCCATATCAACTGCGCGTGCACCAACAATCGCATTTATCCCCTTGATGAAAGCAGACAATTTAGAAGAGCAATTGCTCCAATTAGACCGAGTTTGCAGATGAACTGTTTTCTAAGCAAAGCAAAGGGAGTGGAGAATCGGATCGGCATGGCATGGCATACCTGCAGCGCAGCATCGAGGAGGAACTCCCCAGTTGGCCTGGTGTCTCTGCCAAGCAGCACTTGCGCCGTGTGCTGTCCTCCTTCACCCAACGGGATCCCCTCGTCCTTGGAGAACTGAAGCACCATCTGGAGGAGCGCCTCGGGATCGGCGGCATTGGCGAGGGCGTCGGCGAAGGGCTCCCAGCGCTGATCCATCATGCCGCCGTCAGGGTCGGCGATCTTGACGCCGTTGTCGCGGACGGGGTTGTGGGAGGCGGTGATGACGAGTCCGGTGGTGGCGCCACCGAGCTTAACGGAGCGGAGCGCGGCGATGATGGCGGCACGGCAGACGGCGGGGGCCATGGTGGCGCCGTCGGCGCGGAAGCCCGCCGTGCCGTAGGAGAACCTGGTGCCGCTGGGGAGGGGGAAGAGAGAGGCGACGGCGAGGAGGCGTTGGCGCTGCTCCTGCTCCTGGTCGGTCGCCATGCCGTCCTCCTCCGCCGCCTTCACCTGGTCGTCGTCGTCTCGGATCTGCTGGCGATGCTCGACGAACTCGAGTGAGAGTTCAGTTCCACTGGGAGTTCAAAGTCTAGGGGCCAGGCTTGCCTGGGCCGGCCCAACTTAGTTGGATGGGTCTGAAATTTCAGATAACAATCAACTCTAAAGCATTCGGCCCAACCTAAGAACCGATTGACCCCAAACCATTCTCTCTTCTAATTCTCATGCTTTCCCCGCCCGGCCCCCCCCCCCCAAAAAAAAAAAAAAAAAAAAAGATCCAAGCTTTCAGATCAAGCTGGAACAGGTTGCAAATGTGATGCTCCCTTGCTGATTTTTCCTTTTTGGTGCTACTTGGGCTGATCGGGGGCCACTCGACGCTTTATCGCAGAGTCTTTGCCTTCAGAAGAACAGACCTGTTCAAAACTTAGGGGCTGTTCGTTTCCATTGGAGGCTAAAGTTTTGCCTCTAAAGTTTTACCTCTAAAGTTTTGGAGCTAAACTTTAGGCCCCTAAATTTTAGCCCATGGTGTGTTCGTTTCTATGGGCAAAAGATCATTTTTTTTCTTCAAAATAACTCAAATATTTTCAAATCTATGCAACACCATGTAAATATATGAAAATTCATACAAATCAAACGTTACCGGCCACAATTCAAAGTTAAATTACAATGCATGCGAGTTTTAGCCCGTTTTAAGCCTCTTTCGGGGCTAAAGTTTTGCTCCAATTTTTGCCCATTTTGCTCTTTAGGCCTAAAGTTTTTGCCTCCCGTTTGGTGACCCATGAGCTAAAGTTTTAGCCATTTGCTTTTTTTGTCAATTTAGCCTTAGAAACGAACTGGGTCTTAGCCTTGGAAACGAACAGGGCCTTGCAATGGAAATGATGTCCAGATACTCCGGTGGCTACACGCGAGTAGCCTGGAGGAAGGCTGGCTCGGCCTGCACATCTCAGGAGCAGCACACTACTAGCACCCTGCTGTCCTGACTTCTAATAATTTCAAACTATTCCGGTCCAATAATAATTTCAGATGACAAGAAACGTGAAAACAGAATCCATGAAAAGGTCATTGTCCTGCGGCACTGATGAACAGTAGCATGAGTTCAAGAAGAAGAAGGAGAACAAGAAGATGAACAGTAGCATGAAGGCACAATGTCATCAGTGAACATCCACTTTCTGATAGGTAGCTAGAGTCAGAGGGACCGTTCCCTCTAGACATGATGTTCACTCCATTCTATTCTTCAACATAGTAGTAGCTTATTACTTTATACCTATTCCAATTCGCCAGATCGCACTATCAAGGGCGTCTATGTAATTATTAATCTAATTATTCGACGATATATATAGTTCATCATCAGAGAGTACAGTCTCTTCCTCCCATAATTGGCGTGCGTGCATGCATGCGCGTATACCAACAATCCAATTTCACTCATGCAGAGTTCACATTCTTCTCCCACCAGTTCCCGCCTCCCTTTGGCAGTTGAAGTAGACGGCGGCGACCGGCGGGCCAAGGTTGTAGAGCTCGGCGAAGTCGCGGGTGCAGAAGTTCTGACGCCACCCCGGAGGGTACACCGTCTCCCGGCCGAGCTGTTGGTAGAGCAGAAACACCAGCCGGTGGATTCCCAGCACCGGCCGCGGGCTCTCGTAGCACACCACCTCAGACCCTACACCAACACAAGTGTTCATATGTTCGAGTTAATTAGCACCCAGACTGATCGATTTGTATGTGTTGAACGGACGTAAATGATTCGGATCATCTAGCGAAGAGAGAGTGATTATTCACCAGGCATACCAAAGGAAGCTCCTGTCGTTGCCGGGATGTCAGTGACTAGCCTGCATTAGAACATCAAAGTAGCTTTGATTTAGCGCATGTGTATAATCATCACCTCGTGTAAGAGTGCAGATCATGCTGTCACATCAGAACCTTGTGAGTGCAAATACAGTAACAAAGAGTGCATAACCATAGTTGAAGTAGAAGAAAAACACCATTGCTGTGTCGAGCTCCTCCGTGGAGACATTTGGATATATTGAAAAGAGACTATATATAGAGGGGAAATTGTCATTTTATCCTTCGGCACTCACTTGTTTATTACTACTGCCGGTTTGATAATCATATGAAAGTTCTATATCTGTTTGTTTGATGGATTTCAAACAGAAGTTGTTGTGACTAATTATAATCAAACTGTTCAAATGTGCATTGAATTACACGTCTCTTGTATACAGCCGTTCATATTTGTAAGAAATTACCTTTCACACTTTTAAATTATAAATAAATAGCCACACTATTTCCACATAAAAAATCTGAAACAGGGGCCATCTAGCAGTTCATGCAATCAGTTAAGAAAATTCCTTTTGTTCATCGTGGCACTTTGTGTATAAACAGCTGATTGTTGAGTTTCCGCATTGCCTATTTCACTTACATGGAAGACATTTGCAGAACTAATTATGATCACAAAAAAGGATAATACAGGTGGAGTTTGACAGATCCTAATTTGAAGACAGTGGCTCTAGATACCATAGCTGGGACTTTGATCACTGTTCTAAGATTTTTTTTCCTCCAACTACCTCATGTGTTTTGTTAATGTAAGTGTGCTTTAAAATGAAATTCTACCAAAGTTTTACCACCAATTTGTCTTTTAATATTTTGTCAATTGCTAGAAACTCAACATCACATAATTCACATTGAAGCATTTTGAGTCAGTTCATGACTAACTTTTGCATATAATTAACCCTGCAAATGTCTCCCAAACATGTTAATCGCATCTTACAAGTTTGATTTTTTTTCCCAAATGAAATATGCCTAAGTTGGAACATACTACTGCAGAGTAGTTGGAACTGGAGGGTTCCCAACGCACCGTATACGTACACAGCTAGATATGGATAAGATCTTGGCAGTGAGAGTTGTGCTCTCTCCCCACGGAAGAGGGACAAGAAAGAGAAGAAGATCACATCACATGCAATCAGCACGAACGAAGCTAAAGTTTTGCCTCTAAAGTTTTGGAGCTAAACTTTAGGCCTCTAAATTTTAGCCCATGTGGTGTTCGTTTCTATGGGCAAAAGATCATTTTTTCTTTAAAATAACTTAAATATTTCCAAACCTATGCAACACCATGCAAATATATGAAAATTCATACAAATCAGGCCCTGTTCGTTTCCAAGGCTAAATTGGCAAAAAAAGCAAATGGCTAAAACTTTAGCTCATG
>LAPY01001215.1:111363-123890 GCA_000970635.1 Eragrostis tef
CTATAAAGCCTAACCTCTAAAACGTCATTTAGTAGTACTAAATAAAGTCTAATGCTAAAACCTTTTTACAGATGGGTATTAATTTGTGAGACGAATCTAACGAGCATAATTAATCAATGTTTTGCAATAGTGTTGCTACAGTAACCATTCGCTAATCGCGTCTTAATTACCCTTATTAGATTCGTCTCGCGAATTAGATAGGGGGTTGTTGAATTAGTTTTGTAATTAGATTTTGTTTAGTACCACTAAATAGCTAGATTCTCTTTGATGTGACATCTTTTTATACTTCTCTAGTTTTACCAAACACCTCCCTAGTACTACGAGCTCTAGCTCGCACGATTACACTCAGCTAGAAATATAAAAAGATTTTAACTTTTCGAACACAAAGAGAGAGAGGAAGAGAGCTAGAGAGAGGGAGAGAGAGCTTTGTGTGTGACGCCGGACGAGACAGGGGATTGGCGAGCGTGCATCGATAGGGTGTCCTTTTTGTCGCCGGCGCGTTGCTCTCACTCCCCATCATGTCATCATGCTCTGTCGAGTTCCCATTGGCTCTCCACCAGACTTTCTCTCTCCCTTCTCCGGGTCTCACCGTCCACCGCACCGGATTTATCACCCCGCTCTAGTTAACCCATGGTTTCACAGCAGATGTACCTGGGATCTCGGCTGCCATTAGTCCAGGGCATCGACACGTCAACAGGGTCCAGCCATTCATTCCGCATAGTACTCCATCTTCTACTACTTCCACAGGATGCTCCAAACCACGATTTTATGCGCCAGTCTTGTTGACTCTTCTCCTCCTTTATCCGGATGCGGAAAGCCTATCTTATTTATGAAGAAAAGAAACACACTAGTTCGTCCAGTTTTTTTTTTTAAAAAAAAAGAAAAGAAGCACCGCTGCTACTAGCTTAACCCAGGCCCCAAACTATCTTGACAGTCCTTGTTTTGCTCTCTCTGGTCTTCTATTTACTTGGAATAATGGTGGCATCGCCAAACGGCCACCAAGTCATCACGCCGCTTGACACCACATGTAGCCGTCGACATCATCAGCTTTATCCCAATGATCAGTTATCAATATTTTTTAGATGTGTGCCATGGCTAGGTAGTCTGCACGAGGCAAGCTTGCGTACAATGAAAAAGACAAAATCTAAATCGGCAGACTGACTAGTTGCGTTATCGTAGTCGTTTGTGCTGGGTCAAGTTGTCCTAACAGAACCTGTAATTAAATGTAGTGTGTGTATTTGGTTCGCCGAGTGCGAAGGTGATGGATCATCTCACTCTTGGTTTGAGGAATACGATAGTTGATTCATAATCATCTCATCCCTCATGAGCGCATTCCCTGTAATTATATGTAGCACACACATGAGGAATGTATTCATCCAACAACAACAAAAAAAGATGATCTCATGATGGACCAATTCATCTATATGATTAATCCATTCCTGAAATCAAACAATCCCATAACGCATAAAATGATCGTGGCGTCTGGAGACACCACTAGGGTGTGGAAAAGCTGTAAATTTTGTTTTTGTTTTGCTTTCTTCTCAATAAGTGGACAGCGCTGCTGTCTTTTCTCAACATACAAATAATAAAATCAAATCAAAACTAGTCAGACAGATAAAAACTTATAGTAGTAAAGAATTATGCTTCTTGGATACACTTCAGATAGAGAATGTGTTGTGCACGGAACATGGTAAACCTTTTGGAACGTGGCAAATGTAAAGCTAATGAAAAATGTCTCACACGGCAGCTTACTATAGAACATCTGGTGGGATTCTTGTGATGTGTGGAGGAAAAGAAAAGTCATGCATTCAACATTTGGAAGTACTCTATCATATCGTCAAACACTTCGATGACACAGAGAAAAATAATTGAAATGATCTTCCATTGGAGAGCAACAAAGCATCAATATTGTCGCTTACCGCAAAGGGCAACTACAACTAGTGCATTTCCTCGAGTCTTGATGGTTTCATCCTAAAAAATCGTAGCTAGGGTACATATGTCCCTGCTTAGCATAGCTCGAGCTTCAACACCAAACATTTTTAGTTGCAATTGGAGCTATGGGTTGACTGAGCCTGATTAGTTTTTTTTTTTTTTTGGGGGGGGGGGGGGGGGGGGGGGTGTTATTGTTGTGTACTAAAAATAAAGGTTTATAGCATATACAATCTCTAAGTCCTGCATGGATCTCTTAGTTGGAGCTCTCTCAAATAGGGTCATAATATGCATAATCTCACTTGGATCCTATCAGGATCTCAACAGTGAAAAAGGCTGCAGGCACGTAGTAACACGGCGAAACAGAACCATTCGTGCAATGCAGAGCAGTTGCAGGCTTGCGAACAGACTCCCGTCTGCCCTGTGTCGGTGCTGCCCGCCAAAGACACTGTATCTGCGGCTAGAATCCGTGGCGAGCGCGCGCGGGAAATATCGGCGCAGATGCACCGTGCGTACGTTTCGTGCCGGGCAGCGACCACGGGCAGATTCTGGGCTAGAGAACAAGGTCATCGACAGGCCCAAGGACCAACTTGGGGAGCAGGCACACGCCACGCCGCGTCCAATCAGTCTGCCCACTGTTGTAGTACTACTCGAGGTCGAGCTATTCCCATGCCGACAACAAATCACTGTTCCATTCGGCACCGTCATCCCTACCTCCTGCTCCTGCGTCGCCGATGAGTTTTTGGTGGTTCTTCCTGGTGAAACTTGAATTTTGCATATATTTTTTTTTCTTGTTCACGTGAAACATAATCGTGGTTAGTTGCCTGTCGATTGCAACCAGATATTTCTTCACAATTTTGATCTATTCTTTCAGAAATTTACATTTATCTGCCTGCCCTGGCCCCTGGGGATCGTTCAACCTTGTAACCTCACGGGAGTTTGGTTTACCGCGCAGATAGCTGCTTCGCTTGTCGCTGAGAAGGATAATGACGTGAGAATCTGGATGTACTATGACATTTTAATCCACATACGTGCAGTTGTGTGATGACTCCTAGGAGCTGAACCTCCCATTAGCTGCTTCACATTAAAACGAACTTAACCAAAATGAGAGCCTTCATGAACGAACTGAATCATACGAGAGCAGATATTTCTGTCAGTTCAGAAAGAAATCATTCAGATACGGAGCAAATAAGTGGTACCACCAAGAGCATTGGTACTTTCATCCGTATTATATACATTCTATACTGTTCTCTCTAGTCCGAACGCCCATGCTAAGATGAGCTATCCTCTCCCGACACCTCAGTTGGCTAATAAGCAATGCAGCAATTTTGACAATTCAACAGAAGAGACAATCGCACAACCGGTCCAACTTCTGCTTCGTTGAGCTGTAGCAGCCACCTTGTCAGCGAGGTGAGCCGTGTTTCTGATATGGGGCCAAATGTGGGATCAAAACTGAAAATAGGGCTAAAAGGGGACACATGCTGATAAATACTACGACGGAAATGGTGACGACTCTTCAGCTGAAATCTGCCCTATCGACTTTAGCTCCCAGTTGGGTAGATTGATATCTGGTGAATCAGATTTCGAAATGAACAGGGCCTTGTTGTGAAACTTTTGAAGTGTTTTCCGGTGACCGATGCTTATGTAAGTAATGCCTGCAGCTTCAATCTGACTGTATAGATGAGCCTGTGGAACAAATTAAACCCGTCAGAGTTGGCACCGGAGTCGGTTGGGGTTTTTGGGTCATTCAAGAATATCAGTGTAGTTTGGTAGGTTATGAATCCAAGCTTAGCATTATCCATAATTGAAACAAAATAACAACATGACCATACTGAGAATTATTACCTCATTTGGTTCATCTAGTGCACTTGTCGACTCATCTAGTAGGACCAAAACGGGTTTAGCAAGCAATAACCGAGCAAATGCAAGACGCTGTTGCTCCCCCAGCGAAAGAACACTGGCCCAGTCATGCATAGAATCCAAGCCATTGAATCGAGGCAGTATATAGCCCAGCTTTACAACCTCAAGCACTCTGATCAGTTCAGAAGTTGAGGGCATCTCAGGCTTCACGCCAACAGCATCTGATGTGGACGCTTCAGACAGAAATGGAAGAGGATCTGGTATTAATTGAACAAAAGTAACTTTAGCATAGGTGCACATGCATATGTTGGAAACTTGCAGTCATGAGTGTTATTACACCTGAGGCCAAATTTAATGAAAATAGCACAAAAATAGAACAAATGTCTTGAAATACATAAAGACTTCTTTTATAATATTTTCTTTCAGGTTGCCAAAAACTTGACTGCAACAAATAGAACCCATGTCTTGAAACATATACTGCAAGCCACCCACTAGCAGAAGTGAAATAGCACAAAGCAATAAACCATGCTGATGCTGGCATTCATCAAACATAGGAAATTCATTTTACAAAATGTCCATCTGTGATTCTGAAATCAAATTTGTAGGTTCAGATCAAAATATCATTTACGTTGGCACAAAAAATAATGTTTTTTTGATATTATCACCTAAATCATGTTTTTATTTTCATTATTTTCTTTCTTTGGTTTATCAAAGATTTTATCCCATCCAGCATAAAATTGAACCAAACTTGGTACTATTTTGTACAGATTTTCATGTTCATTCAGTATCCACTGTTATTTGAGTGGATAGTTCTTTTTTTTTGAACTAGAGTGGAGATGGTAGTAACAGTAGATGCCACAGCATGCAACATACCTGTACTTTGAGGATCGTCATTTGGTAAATTATGAACATTTTCGGTCCATGTAGGATATAGTAATTGCTGACGAAGTGTTCCCAAAACCATGTATGGTCTTTGTGGGACAAAGAATATGCCATTATCTCTTCTCTGCCTGGAACTTTGAAGCAGTTCTTCACCCTCTGACTTCTTTTTGGATGGCTCATCAGAGCTTGAACTATATTCAGAACCTCTCACATGGTATATGATGTCTCCAGTACCGCTAGTCCAAAGGCCGGCCAAAGCGCGCAAGAGTGAGGTCTTCCCACTTCCGCTAGGTCCCATCACCTGAAAGTGAAGATAAGCATATCACTTCTGTCAGGGGTCAACGCTAACATTTGATTTGCCAAATCTAAAACTAGTCAAAGAAACAAAATACCAAAAGATGGTCCTTGTCTTTTAGTTCCATAGTGAGGTCAGTCAAAAGAATGT
The DNA here is from genome assembly GCA_000970635.1 of Eragrostis tef. Lineage (NCBI taxonomy): Eukaryota > Viridiplantae > Streptophyta > Magnoliopsida > Poales > Poaceae > Eragrostis > Eragrostis tef. The sequence goes on from LAPY01001215.1 coordinate 116,480, forward strand.
TTCCGCTCCTTGGTGTTAACAATGTCAAATTGCGGATCTCTAGAACCAGGCATGGATCAGATTGTGTTAGTGATCCATTAGAACTAAGAACTGAAGGACCACTGGTCTTGAAAATAATGTTGATCCCATCAATGATGTCCCGTTGAGATGATTGAGGAGATCCATTCCCATCCAACAAATCATCAAATTCACCTATTACAGAGAATTTGTTAGTATGTTATCAGAAAAGGGAAAGGGAAGGAGGGAGTGGGAGGGTGGTCGGAAAGAGAGGTCACCTAGACGATCAATAACTGCTGAGAATGCACTGATTGACTGAAACTGGAAAACAATGAGAGAAAAATCACTAAGGATGTGATTAAAAGCAGACACTGACTGGTTTATTACTCCAAACTCAATTTTCCCTGAGAAGTACATTGGAGCCACAACTGCAGCCGGCAGGATCTGAATTAAATATCGATAACCACTGGTGAAAAACTCCAGGTTCCGAGAAGCTATAAGCAATTCCTGCAGCATAGCATCAACATATATGAATCAGAGAGTTTAGACGAATAATTTACAATAAGTCTTCTATCTATAAAATGAAAATATGGAACTTCAAGAAGGTTAGAGTATGCAGAGGCAGGAGAGCCGATTATGAGCAAAAGTACATGGCTAAAGAGTACTAGCAGTTACAATAAGTCTTCTAGCTATAAAATGTTTTTTCAAAGTGTCAGAAAACAAGAAATAAAGGAACAAAAGTACATGGCTAAAGGGTAGTAGCAGTTACACTTAAGTTGTCAAAGGCCCTCCTGAACCGATCCAACAAAAGTTGCAACTCGTTTTCCTCACCGCCATAAAAAGCAATTGATTCAGCATTTTCTCTAACACGAACAAGTCCATACCGAAAATCAGCTTCTTTCTTCTCTTGCATGAAGTTCAGGTTCACCAAATTCTGTTGATGCAAGTACAAGCAACAAATAGTTGTTTAAAGAAAGAAAGTGTGCGAACAGTCAATATGCCTCAATAAAAGTTATATAATGTTTCCATGTAGCTTACCTTGCCAAGGAAGACACTAATAGCAGTGCCACCAAGGGAGTAGACAACAAGAACAATGAATAATGGTGGATAGATTCCGTAAAGGATGTTACTGAAGGATATTAAGTCCACAGCAGCATTGAAAAGTGTGAGAGAAAATCCAAGTGCTGTTCCAGTGAATGCGCTGAGATCATCATTTATCCTTTGGTCTGGGTTATCAATCATTGATTGAGATTGAATCTTATAGAAAGTTCTGTTTTCAAAGTAACGCTTCATGTAATAAGAAAGTGTGCGAACAGTCAATATGCCTCAATAAAAGTTATATAATGTTTCCATGTAGCTTACCTTGCCAAGGAAGACACTAATAGCAGTGCCACCAAGGGAGTAGACAACAAGAACAATGAACAATGGTGGATAGATTCCGTAAAGGATGTTACTGAAGGATATTAGGTCCACAGCAGCATTGAAAAGTGTGAGAGAAAATCCAAGTGCTGTTCCAGTGAATGCGCTGAGATCATCATTTATCCTTTGGTCTGGGTTATCAATCATTGATTGAGATTGAATCTTATAGAAAGTTTTGTTTTCAAAGTAACGCTTCATGTAATAACTTGTCATCCAAGATCGCCATCTCAAAGAAAGGGTTTCTCTTGCATAGTCTCTCAAGACAAAGAACTGCAGAAGAGTGAAAACAGGAATGTTGGCATGCCATGTTCAAAAATATGCAAAATCAAGTCTGCCAAGAGCATAACTTAGAGATCCTGCATTATGAAACACAAAGCAAAGAAGCTACATTTTTCTCTTGCTAGATGATAATATAGGCCGCAGCAATTGCTCATAAACTCTGCTCTAAGGAATGAAGTTAAAGAGAGTGGCATGGTGGCATATTGATTATTCAGCTTGAACGTCACAAAAATATTCTGAGGTTTAACTTGTGCATATGGTCACATACACATGTTTTCTTATACAGAAGAAAAGAACATCAATTAAAAAATTACCAATAATTTTGGTTTGTACCTGTAGGATAACTATGAAAATTACATTGGTTTAAACGGTAGAAAATGAGGTATTCTAATTTTATGGCCTCTGAGCCCTTGTTTCGGCATAGATGGCCTCCAAAAACTGAAATAGCATATTTTGACAAATCCTCATGATAGTGTGCATATCAGGATGCACAATAAAAGACTACGACCATGTTCCCTTAAGATATTAGTATACTGAAGTTATATATTGTTTTCCTTGCCACTGATAGTGAAAATGGAATTTTGCACGACTGTAAATATTCTTAATGTGATTAGATTTGTTTGATAATATGCTACTCCTGCCCAGGCGATACAAATAGTTGTAAGCAGGCTAACAGTATAAAGAGCAATACCTACAAAAGAGCAGCAATATGCTCACCGGAATTCCTCCAGCAAAAGCACCCAGGTAGTAGAGCAATTGTGTGGTAAATTTTTCCTGATCCTTATCTTGCAATACAACAACAACAACAAAGCCTTTTAGTCCCAAGCAAGCATTAGAAATAAAAGACAAGTAATTGTACAACAATTTGACTAGTACAAAATGACACACTTCGTAATAGGAAGGTTGCATACAGGGCTGAATGTCATTATCTACTTTGGATATGTCAATTATCAAAGTCCAGGTTATTGTAATGAATACAAACAAGCATGTGTGTTAAAAGGGAACTACTGGCGTTGGTCGCCCCTACGTTTATCAAAGTGTTCTAGCTGCTGTGTTTGTGTAGCTATTTAGAACGTAAACATTGGCATTACATCATAATGGTTTTAACAGAATACCGTGACATACCGGCAAGGGCATTGTAGAAGTCACGGCCTAAAAAGTTAAATCCAACACTAATCCCTGTGGTTGCCAATGTGAGTGTGAATACAGCAGCAAGTCTGAGCCTTGCTTGGGTTTTATCCTCTGACCACCAGTAGGGGGCAGCAACTTTCCAAAATCTTGTAGCTAGTGTCTTGAGGTCTGTACCGTCTCTCTACAAGTACCAGCATGAAAAAAATGAAAAGTGTAGATTCATCAGCAATACAGCATCACAGCATTGGTTTGTAAATAATAATAAAAAAAGAAACGTTGCAAACAGCAAGCAAGCATAAGGGCACCAGGGCAAAGTCACACTGAGCTATAATTGAACTCACAACAGTGGATTTGGGAGCATATCCTGCTTGGCATGAATCCAACTAGGTTGCGATAACAGCACAGAAACTTTACTGAACAAAGTTTATTCACGTCAGATAAACAGTTCTAACTAGTATCATCCTACATTTCCCTGCATTCCTCTGAATCCGAAGGCGGAATAGGCAGCACGCAGTAAGGATCTCATACAAGTGCTAAACAGTAATTCATTCCGAAATATAACCGGTGCAGCAGGGAGCTAAGCAGAGGCTCTCAATTCACTAATACGAACTGAGGGGAGACCAAAAAATAAATAGCCGTAAACTCTACGCAAAGCGAGCCGCGACCAGATCGCACCCAAAACTTGAAGCAACAGCGCGCCCTCGGGCCTCAGCGGAGCGACAGGTAGCAGCACAAGCAGAGCATTACCTTCTCATCAGCGTCGGTGCCAGCAGCCTCTCCCCCTGCGGCGGCGGCCGGGGGAGGCGGCGCGGGCCTGCGGCGGCGCATGGCGGAGGCGACGGACTGGGGGAGAGGAAGGCGGAAGGGCACGCAGGAAGAAGAGTTTTTAACAATAATTTTGGTTTGCACCTGTAAGATAACTATGAAAAATTACATACTCGAATTTTATGGCCTCTGAGCCCTTGTTTCGGCATAAATTGCCTCCGAAAACTGAAAAGGGATATTTAGACAAAACCTCATGAAAGTGTGCATACCAGCATGCACAGTAAAAAACTACGACCATGATCCTTTAAGATATTGGTATACTGAAGTTATATATTGTTTTCCTTTTGTCACTGATAGTAAAATGGAATCTTGCATGATTATAAATATTCTTAATATGATTAAATTTGTTTCATAATATGCTATTCCTGCCCAGGCGATATAAATAGTTGTAAGCAGGCTAACAGTACGAAGAGCAATACCTACAAAAGAGCAGCAATATGCTCACCGGAATTCCTCCAGCAAAAGCACCCAGGTAGTAGAGCAATTGTGTGGTAAACTTTTCCTGATCCTTATCTTGCAATACAACAACAACAACAACAACAACAAAGCCTTTTAGTCCCAAGCAAGCATTAGAAATAAAAGACGCGCTTCCTAATAGGGAAGGTTGCATACAGAGCTGAATGTCATTATCTAGTTTGGATATGGCAATTACAAAAGTCCAGGTGAGGTAACTTTGTGGTAATGAATACAAGCGTGCATGTATGTTAAGAGGGAACTACTGTCGCTGGCCATCCCTACTTATCTTAGTGCTCTGGCCACTTTGTTTGTTTAGTTATTTAGAATGTACACACTGGCATTACGAGATCATAACAATTTTAACAGAGTACCGCGACATACCGGCAAGGGCATTGTAGAAGTCACGGCCCAGAAAGTTAAATCCAACACTAATCCCCGTAGTCGCCAATGTGAGTGTGAACACAGCAGCAAGCCTCAGCCTTGCTTGGGTTTTATCCTCTGACCACCAGTAGGGGGCAGCAACTTTCCAAAATCTTGTAGCTAGCGTCTTGAGATCTGTACCGTCTCTCTACAAGTACCAGCATGACAAAAATGAAAAGTGTAGATTCATCAGCAATACGGCGTCACAGCACTGGTTTGTGAAAACGAAAATTTAGAAACATTGCAAACAGCAAGCAAGCATAAGGGCACCAGGGCAAAGTCACACTGAACTGGAATTAAAATCACAACAGTGGGTTTGGGAGCTTATCCTGCTTGGCATGAATCAAACTAGATTGAGGCACATTACGATAAAAGCACAAAACAAATTGTACTCACAGAAACTTCATTGAACAAAGTTTATTCACATCAGATAAACTGTCCTAAATGTCATCCTAAATTTCCCCGCATTCCTCTAAAGCCGTAGGCGGAAAAGGCAGCACACAGTTAGAACTTAGAACCTCATACAAGTGCTGACAGCGCGCCCCGACGGGTCGCAGGTCGCAGCACGAGCAGAGCATTACCTTCTCATCAGCGTCGGTGCCAGCAGCCTCTCCCCCTGCGGCGGCGGCCGGGGGAGGCGGCGCAGGCCTGCGGCAGCGCATGGCGGAGGCCACGGACTGAGGGAGAGGAAGGCGGAGGCGCGCGAGGGAACCGGAGCTGGAGGCGAGGCGGCGAGACGGGCGCGGGGAGGGTAGCGTGAGTGGTGGTGGTTGCGGAGGTGAAGTGGAGAGGAAGCACCACGTGGGGGTGGAGGATAACTGCACCATTGTTTGTGTCGTGTTTTCTGCTTTGTTTTTCGAGTCGTGCGCTGGACCGACGCTGCGGAGTTTCGGGAGGGAGCTTGCCGCGGGAGCAATGGCGAAAAGCCGCAGGCGGCAGGCGGCGGAGCGGACGGGAGGCTCCTACGGCAAAGGCAATTCTGCGGCGAGACAAACAATGGTGCTTCCTCTCAGGTGGGACGCTGACATGCGGGGTCAGGTGGGACGTCGCCGTGCTTTAGTGGTCAGGACCCGGACTCGTGTCGCGCCGTGGAACAAATGGCGGCTGCACCTGCACCACACGTAGCCTATCCACCGAAGTTTTTGTTAAAAAAATCGATCTCAAAAAAATAGTTTGTGTTAAATCCTTCGGTATTTAAATTACGTGAAATGTCGAACAATACATCCTAGCCGTATCATGGTGTCAATGATAGGGAAGCTACGACGAGAAATTTAGTGCAAAAGCTTTCTTGTCCTAACGACCAGAGGAAATAAAAATAAAAATACTAGAAATACAAAGATGCTTAGAAGAAGTGTTTTATAAAAATATTAATTACATGTAAGAAACCTTATTTGCACAGTGTATAAATCTAATCAGCTTAATAACACATTAAGCACTCTATGCAGATTTAAATATTTTTCATGTTTTGTGCAGCGGTGAAGCTAGCGATCGAGAGATCCGAATGCCACTTCGGTATACATACATGAAAATTTGGATCACATATTTGATACCATGTGATGCACATAAGGTGAAAATATATATGATTCATAACCATTGAATTTTGCTTTGGATCCTGGTGCCAGAACTCAGACGAGTCCATTTAGTATCGCCCAAGGTTGTGTCTCTGTACCCTGCTCCCGGTTTGGTGAGCACATAAGTGTACCTGGGTTCCACAGTTTATAATTAAATTATAATACGTTTCTTATAAAAAAAATAAGAAGATAAAGTATGGTGCTAGCCAAAGGTAAAATTGCGCAGATAATTAGCCGCTACTTATGTTGATTTGAAACAAGTTCATGATTTCTCATCAAGGTATCGTACCCATGTGTCATATCCAGAATCGACTATAATCCACAGCACGAGTGATGATCGGTGAAAACCAACTTCTGCATTTTTGTTATGCTTAACTAATTATCTTTTGTACTTCTTTTAACTTTAATATATAATGCAATCAGTAAATCCTTTTGTAAACCATAACATCTGCTTATGCGCGTGAAGAAGCTGAAAAATAAGTTACGCTTGTTGAATGCCATTTCCCCATCCACGTAGGCGGCCGAGAACTGCTGCATAGGAGATGAAATCTAGATGGTAATCACTGAAATTTGATTTGGACACCTTGTGCCAGCGGACTAGCCCAGGCCAATTACCTTCGCCCTTGCAATGCAAACGGAACTGTGTCCTATATCCTGGCCAATTTTCTTGACGTGTACGTTAACAAAGTAAAACGAATCACACATCGATCAGATGTCTCCCCACAAAACAACAATTGTGCTTTTGTTTCCACGCTCGTTTCTCTTTTTCTTTTCCTTCTCTCGACGCGAAACCGACGCAATGGATTGTGAAGTTTATCGTGTGACTGAAACCCAGCCTGGTTCGAAGCTTGGGCCCAAATTAAGCTTCATTACCAGAAGAGCTTGACAGCAGGGGTCCGGGTCAATTCACCCTTCTTCACGATAAATTGGTGCTTGACGGCAGCTTGTTACATGTCCTTTGATGCAGTCAGCCCTGCACAGGACACGACAGCTTGTTGACGTCCTTCGATTCAGCCAAACCGGCGGGCGGCCTCAAAAGCATCTCCCTCGGTGGCCAATGGAAGCGGTTCCGGCCGCGGAGCGCGACGAGCTCTGAGGCTCAAAGCGCCACCAGCCGCCTACAAGCTCCGCCGTCGGATTCGGCCGCGCTGCTCGCCGGAGCTGAGCGCAGCGCATGGGCCAGGGGAGCGAGGTAGGCGGAGATATAGTAATATAAGAGACACCGACCCGATAGATCCTGACTGGTGGTCGCTATTTGAAATAGCGTCCGCCCCCCCCCCCCCCCCCCCCCCCCGGCGGGGGGCCACTTTCGC
>LAPY01001215.1:125433-135585 GCA_000970635.1 Eragrostis tef
AGGGGGCGCGCCCCCGCCAGCCATGGGCGACACGCTGTCCATGATGCATTTCCCGGCGTAGCTCGGCTTTCTACACCCAGGACAGCGTGTCGAGGTTCTTGACGCCGTACATCTCCGGCTGCTGCTAGCGGAAGGCGGCTTGGTCCGGCTGGTACAGCAAGGGATCGAAGCTCACAACTGATGGATGGTTCACCGATCGATTAGTCGGTGCGACTGCACGCTGACCGTACCGACTCGTGATCTGCTGTGCCGGCGAGAGGCGAGAATTTACTCGTGACTAGACTAGCTTGTTTTGTGAGTGCTTTGGGAGGGCCGCGCTTCCCTCCGTCGACTCGACCTCGGACGACACTGCTACCCCCATGAACCTGCCTGCTGCACCAACTCAGGACAGAGGCCTTCAAGCACTAGTCCTGGAGGGTGCTATGGCCGACGCGAGTCATTTTTGTGGCAGGTTTTCCTATTTTCGTGAGGGTTTGAGGCTCACACAAAAATTCTGTTATGTTGTAGTGTTTCCCAAAAATCACTCATTAAAAAAGTCTTTAAGAAACTAGAATCAAAATATTTCTTTCACAGAGCCCGCAGTAGCCAACAGGAGACAGTATTTAACATTAATACATGCGCCTTTGCTGATTCACAACATCAGAATACAGCAATATTTCTCACCAGCATAGCACTAGGCCGACTAGTCTAATTGATTCATTCATGAACACAAAATGAATAAGGAGTAAGCTCTTCACAAACAGAACACATGATAGAAAAGCTGAGGCAGGTCAATCTCTTGGAATAAACATTGTTTTTCTTCATTTAGCAGCAGTGTCTTATTACAGCAATGAGACAATTTACAATGGTTGCCCGTGGCTGCCCTATTCTTTACCTATCCTGGACAACTCTATCTTGCAACCTTATAAAAGCTGTGGTAAAAACAGGCTTTTACTTGCTGGCAGCCACGCATAGAATGAAGAGCAAAAGAACCAACGAAAGAATCTGGCTGAATCTGAAAAAATGGCCGGACCTTTGGCATCCGTAAGAGGTTAGTCCTGTGAGTTGAGATGGTTTGCTCTAGTTCATGTATCCACGACAGTTAGGAGCATTACACAAACAAGGAACTCTGCAATCTTCCGACTCATCAGGGTCAAACAAGTAGTCATAACTACAAGTACAGAGAGAGAAGGCTATCAGAAAATAACATTTGAGATATCAAGGTGATGAAATTATTTCCTTTTGTAATTCAGAAAAGGACAGGTTTAAGAAGCAATTACGTCAATTCTTCTCCAGCAGAGACATCTCTTTTGGCAATAAGAATGATCTGGCTCTTGTCATCACCAACGCTCATGATCCTTGCATAGCAGTTAGGCATGCACTACAGTGTGACAAAGAAAATCAGTTATCATTTGGGCAAGCCAGTACATATGGCACGAAGCTGCAAAAGGCGGATATCGTTACAAAATTTACCGAGTGGTTAATTAGGCGAGCTATGTTTCCTTTCTCTGTGGCATCAATAACAACATCCTCACTTATCTTGAACAGCTGCACAAAACAGAAAAGGGAATCAATTAACCAGGCCACAAAACCAAGCTTCACAAAGTTAACATCTGGGACAGGAAAATAATGAAAGCACTGTAGATGGCAAATAAGGATTTAATATGGTATCAAAGGACAGAGCAATAATTGCTTCTCAAGCTAATTTCAGTTGCTCCAAGTGTAAAAACAACATCCTTACCAAAATGTGATAAGTTACCATCACTTAAACCTTATACAAGTTAAAAGTGGGAAACTAGAGCTTTACAGAAGGTCAGTGCAGTAAATGATAACTCACATAACAATCCTTTTTCTCTCTATGGTAACGTGCTTCCCTCAAATCAGCAACACTGCGCCTAACTTGTTCCCCACGATATTCAATAACCTGGTACAAATTTCATAGGTGATTATATTATATATATGCAAGAAAATATCGTGTTAAAATCATCTGCCAAGTGTTTAGAAATGGGTAACCAATATTGTTAGTTACCGAGAGAATTCAAAATTGCGCAGTCAAATATATCCATTTTTCAATCTTGTATAGCAAAATCATTGATATTCATCAAATGAAGACATGATGTACAACAGTACAAGTAGGCAACAACTCTTCTGTAGCTTAGAGCCTATACACAAGAAATATACCTGGCGGGCATTTAATCTACCAATTGCCACATATATATACCTTGTATAGAATTTTATTTTACGTTTTGCATTCACATTAATATGGCATGCCGTCATGTTGTCCACATACTCAACAAACTAATTGGATCAGCAATGCAAATATTTTAATACAATTAACAAATTAAGATATTAGTCTAATTTGAAATGAGATTATGTACCATTTGACCCTCTTGAATGTTCTTAGCAGCAAAGAGCCCCCATCCATGTATTCCAGATAGACCACAGGAAACCCTCTTATTTTCAGTTTTCTGCACCATCAAACAGTTTGTTTATCAGTGTGCCAACATAGACAGGTAAGAACAGCAGTCACTAAGAAACCAAACCTGTAAATAACAAAGCCGTTCCTTAAATGTGGAAAAAGTTTGGTCGTCCTTATGATCCTGTTAACAAGAAAATAAGATGAATTAACGTTTCTGGATTCAATAGTTGGTAAGAGAAAGAGAACTACTAGTACTCATTGGACAATTACCATGCATGTGTTCAGAGCATCGATCAAATCTTGGGAGTGGTGTCGTGGTCCCATTATTCTGTGGGCAATTGGGCTTCGTGGTTCTTTCTGGAAAAAATAGATAATTGAGAAGTTAGTATAGTACAAAAGGAAGCATACTTATCAGACTGAAATGAGGCAATAAAACTGAAACATTAAACCAACAGTAATAGCATGATTTAAGAGCAAAATATGGCAAGGAGGAATTTATCCTAATGACAAAGTGCCTGTTACAACAAAATAACAGGGGTTGACACAGACAATTGCCACAAAGAGTCTTATCCATGAACCACCACACAGGCAGGTATGGAATGCAGCTAAAGAAAGCATCAAAACAGACATGGAATGCATCTAAGAACCTTTAAAACTATCAAAGTATACGAACTAGCAGCAAGGAAATGGTCAAAAAAAATAAAGAATATAAAACATCTACCTGACACAACGAAATGATTAATTTTATATCAAATTTGCAATTTATCCATGACAATTAGCACAATAGTTTCTAAAAAATCAGTAGGCAAAAAAGTAAACAATATAAAACAGATGCAAGAACATTACCTTGTGTTTCAACATCTCATATGGTAGGCACCTTGCAGCTAGGCAGTCAGAAAATTTAGCAGGAAGCACCTTCTCCTGGTGGCTGTCCTTCCTGACAAGTCTTGTGGCAGTCTGTTTCTCATTACTTTGGAGAAAAAATTTGGTAGAGAACACTCCTTCAGGTGTCTTAACTACCAACACATTATCTGGGTCGGGAGTACTACAGAGAAATAACATCATGACAGGTGTCAGCCAAATAAATTTCATTTCTGGAAATTACAACTTCATGGAGAACGGCCAAATTTCATAAATAACTACAAGAGAAAAGAGAAAGGGAAAATTCCTTATCGACCACTGAAAAAAAGTTAGGCTCCTTATTCGCCACTGAAAATTTTAAGTTTCCTTATCAACCATCAGTGTAAACTTCTTTTCCTGCCGTTCATTTCCGTTCCCTGATCACATTGGGTTCACGGTAACTCGAATTGGCTATATTGCCCCTGCCGGCCTCCCCCAAAATCTTTCTCCGAATTGGCTCTTCCAAATCTAGCCATAGATGGCGTCGAGTGAGCTTTCAGCGAAGTCCAGGCACAACGTGCGGCAGGAAGGCAGGGCGGGTGTGTGGTAGGAGGCCGGGGGCATCGTGCAGCATGAGCGGCCAGGCGGCTGGGGATGGTGTGCGGCAGGAGCTAGTCGGCCATGCGGCATGAGGCTGTGTGCGCTGCTCATTGGGCGCGGTCATGCTTTGAACAGCGGGAGCGCTGTCTACGGGCAAGCAGGCCGGCTTGCAGCGAGCTTCAATTTGGATGGCACCGGGGCGGCAGGGCCTTCTTCACGACTTGAGACAGGCCAACCCCCTTGTTTAACTCTTGTTGAAAATACAAATTATTGTTGCCATATTTATTGATATGTCAGATGTTTATTGTTCACTAAAAAAATACATAAATTCATGTTGTCCAAGTTGTGCTGACCCAACGGAAGATTTTTCCACCAAAACAAAAGAATCTACAAATGGTTGATAAGGAAATTTTGGCAACATTTTACTACTAGGGGCAACTTAGTCTTTTCTAATTCCATTCAACAGCGTTAAGTCATGAAATAGAATGTAGTGGTGAATAAGGAACAAAAGTTTACATCAGCGCTGATAAGGAAACTCAAAAAATTCAATGGCTCATAAGGAACCTCAACTTTTTCAGTTGTTGATAAGAAATTTTCCCAGAGAGAAATGAACTTCATCCCAAGATAATGCAGGCTTCACAAACCTAGTTTTCATTTATTTTACCTATATGTTACTATAATTTGAGGCCAACACCTTTTGGTATAACCAATAAGGATCCTGGCCTACTTTAGAATTATTCTTCAGCAAAAAGTCACGACTTGAACTGATGCAGTTTAACGAAAAAGACAACGGAACAGGAGAAAAGGAATACCTGTGAAAAGAACAGTAGGAAACCATTTTTGTCACTTGTCTCCCATTTTTTTCAGAGTATTGCAACTACAATAACACAGAAAAATGTAACACTTCAAAAACAGTTCATTAGAATAGACATGGAACAAACAATTATATCCAGTAATAAATATATCACAACAAAGAGCTGGATTATAAGCTAATGTATTATTTTTAGATAAGCTATTGTGACTACTTATGCTTGACCGAAAGCACATTATATCATAGTTGGTGATAGCTGCAATGAACACTTTGAGCGATAATACAAAATGAAACAGAAAAAGAAGTTAATTACTACATGATGAAGCTAAAACACAAAAAACTAAATAGCAAAATCTATCTTAAGAATTAGTAGCATCAGCCTAGTAAGCATTAGCTGCTAATACAAACTTTGTTGTTGTTTAAGAATAGTTGCGCAAGCTGAATTAATAAAATTGGCATGCAAACAAAACTGCCGTAATAAATGTCCACTACAAAACGTTACAGAAGCATGTCTACCTCCATGCGATATCCCGCTCTTGCTGCACACATTGCATGGTAATAAGTAGAACATTTCCAGCACTGGGTGCAGGCACCATGCATCTGCTTGCATATAACGCATGTCTGGAGTGAACATAAAAAAACAATGGTAACAAAGATTAGGTGAAATTTGAAGGAATAAGCAGAACAAATAAAAATCTGGAAATATCAACACAAAAAATTAACCTTCTTATAGTACTCTACAGGGATGCTTAATATGCCCATAGCTGGCTCCATTGTCGCTTCAACAGGAAACGAGACTTTAGGTTGAAACCAGGCACATGTAACATGAACCCACAGTTGGTCAACATCTGTTGGCTTGAGAGCACCACCTGTTGCAATGCAAAAAGGTGGTACAAGTTATTGCATAAACAAGGTGAGAAACAGGGCCAATTAAATGTATTCATGCATACCAGTAGAACTCTATCAAATAAAAGGTACGAAAAATTTTAAGCAAGGTGTGAGGACCAATGGAAAGCATCAGCAATGATACTGAATATCATTCACTGGTTCTATTGGCTGATGAAACTACAGAGAAAATGAAACGCACACACAAAAAGAGAGAGAGAGAGAGAGGGGGGGGGGTGTACATCAAAAGGAAAATACCTTTGACTGGACATAGGCAGCATTCTCTTTTTTGTTGAGGAAATTCGCAAGCTCGGCAAACCCATGTTGTAAGATCTTGTACAACATTTGCTCCGTAGCACTCTTGGTGGACAGCTATTTGGCATCTGAACACAGGGATTTTGGAACAGAAACTTCGTCAGCTACCATTTAGAATCTACATAGAGGTGGCCTTAGGGTGCTCAAAAAAGCCTTAGAAACAAGAAGAAATACCTGTTGCATATGATTATTTTATTGTAGTCCCAATCCTCAACCCATCGACAAACAGCGCAACGTTCAGTTGTCCATTTAGCATAGACTGGACTGTAAGAGTTGGCTGCAGGCATCCAGACATCAGTACAATTAATTTCATATTTGCATGAGTCGTGTTAACAACAACCAAACTCAGTCCAACACGAACACAAGCACAATATACCTTGCAATTTTAGCAGCTCTTCTTTGTTAATGCCTGGAGTTGACTTAACATTTCCACAGGGAATGTCATCCAGCTACAGGGATAAAGATGGAAGAAACCATGAGTCAGATTTTCATGCCATTCGATAAAAATCGGAAATGTGCATATGAACCGCATCAGTTTGAGCTACGAACTCAGAGTTGATAAAGTCACGGCATACCAGATTAATGAGTGGTTCCCCAGAGCTCTTCAGTCTAATACTCATCTTCCAATTCTTTTTCCTTGAGCCAGTATGTTTCTCCCACTCATTCAGAGTCATCAACCTTTCCTTGCAAGATTTACATTCACAAAGTATCCTGCGAGAACAACACTGGGTCAGATACATATATTGTAGGAAACGGCATGTTTAAGGAAATTAACACAACACGCAGACTGAGACTGTAAGAACAAAGCAATGTCTATCACGCCCCTGATGCATCAAACAATCTTTTACATTAACATCAAGTTACACATATCTTATGCTACTTAAGCCTACGCCAATTATCATGAACAACTTAGCGATCCAGGGAGAAATATACTATCCCAAGAAAAGAAAAGAAAAGGATGTCTCATGTTCATGTGCAGGCAGCATGTACGTATTTACATATGAAAGGAAAGGGGCACACAAAGACATTCAAATAGTTCTTCATTCCCTACGAGCAGTTGCCATTATGCAGTTTGAGGGAGCAAGATTGACCAAAAATAAAGCACAATAAATCAGATATAGAGTAATGATGATTAAGCAAACATAAAGTAAAATGATGTCTGATGACTTAGTACAAGATGATACCCCAGATACTTACATGTGCTTCTCTGATACATACAGTGCCTCCACCCCATTGCAGCAAACAGGCAGTCTTTCCGGCAATTTATCCTTAGAAGTGCTGGCACATCTGTGCAGATACAGTAATACACATTAGAGACTGGCATGTTTAGTAAAGTTGTATTCATAGGTTAGAAAAAAAAGAACCTAGATAACATACTCTGAACTGTTGGAAGTGTTCGTTTGTTTGGTTGATTTTGGCACTGCTTTGTGCCTCGATCTGCAATCCGGACAGAAATAGTCTGCATTTTCCAAGTCCTACAAAATAACACCAAGTTTGTAAAGGACATTTGTACAAGGATTAAATATGGATATCAGGCAGTAAGCATCGAAATAAAAATATAAAACAAGGTGAGCAAATAACCTCTATGTTGCTGCACGTCAGGTCACATTCAACGTGGACCCAAATTTGGCACTCATCACAACAAACCTGCGCAAAATGCCTTGTAGATCAGTACCCAGAATATTCACGAACCATGGACATTGTAACAAGCACCCAAAAAAAAAGCTCTAACCCAATTTCCACCATCTGTGTGGTGCCAAATCTTCTTGCAGATGCCACAGTACTGCTTTGACTGCAATAGCTGCATAGTGATGTACAGACACATAATAAGCCACCAAAAGAAGATAAGACTAAAAGGAACGCCTGAAAGATGATGAACTATCTGACAGCTCAAATGGCTAACAACATACCTTTTCACAGTGCCTACAAAGAAACTGCTCACCACCTTGCTTCTTTTTCTTAGAAAGTTTTGATGGCAGGCGATTACCACAGCTATCACAACATCGGGTGGAATGACCAACACCCTGCAGTTAGTGGTATACATTGAAGCCAAATTAATGGATACACCAAGGGAAGCAGCTTCATGTTCAACTTTTACAGTTCCACTGGATCAGTTACCTGAGCATTAGATTGGCACTCCTGCTCGTTATTCGAAGCAACCCCTTCCTGAATGCCATCAGGGACAGACTGATCATTGACAGAGTCTTGCAGTGAGCACCCCACATCCACTTGGAGATCAAAAAAGCCACGTTCAGCAAGGAAACCTTCCTCAATTGCTGCATGGAATCTGGTTGCCCTGATCTTATACAGGGATTGTCCCTGAAATCTGTAACAACAGAGGAGCTTCAGATGCAACCCAAGTGAGGAAGCAGTGTTCAAATCCACAATCCACATTCCAGAATTTTACCTGTCCAGGTAGTCTACGAAGGGAAATATCATCCCTTGCTTAACCCATCCATAATCCTGCAAAAAGATGTGGCAATTTAACAAAGACATTAAAATAGTTCTTCATTCCCTACAAGCAGTTGCCATTATGCAGTTTGAGGGAGCAAGATTGACCGAAAATAAAGCACATTAAATCAGATATAGAGTAATGATAATTAAGAAAACGTAAAGTAAAATGATGTCTGGTGACTTAGTACAAGATGATACCCCAGATACTTACATGTGCTTCTCTGATACATACAGTGCCTCCACCCCATTGCAGCAAACAGGCAGTCTTTCAGGTAATTTATCCTTAGAAGTGCTAGCACATCTGTGCAAATACAGTAATACACATTAGAGCGAGTCATGTTTAGTAAAGTTGTATTCACAGGTTAGAAAAAAAGAACCTAGATGACATACTCTGAACTGTTGGGAGTGTTCGTTTGTTTGGTTGCTTTTGGCACTGCTTTGTGCCTCGATCTGCAATCCGGACAGAAATAGTCTGCATTTTCCAAGTCCTACAAAATAACACCAAGTTTGTAAAGGACATTTGTACAAGGATTAAATATGGATATCAGGCAGTAAGCATCGAAATAAAAATATAAAACAAGGTGAGCAAATAACCTCTATGTTGCTGCACGTCAGGTCACATTCAACATGGACCCAAATTTGGCACTCATCACAACAAACCTGCACAAAATGCCCTGTAGATCAGTACCCAGAATATTCACAAACCATGGGCATTGTAACAAGCACCCAAAAAAAAAAAAAGCTCTTACCCAATTTCCACCATCTGTGTGGTGCCAAATCTTCTTGCAGATGCCACAATACTGCTTTGACTGCAATAGCTGCATAGTGATGTACAGACACATAATAAGCCACCAAAAGAAGATAAGACTAAAAGGAACGCCTGAAAGATGATGAACTATCTGACAGCTCAAATGGCTAACAACATACCTTTTCGCAGTGCCTACAAAGCAATTGCTCACCACCTTGCTTCTTTTTCTTAGAAAGTTTTGATGGTAGGCGATTACCACAGCTATCACAACATCGGGTGGATTGACCAACACCCTGCAGTTAGTGGTATACATTGAAGCCAAATTAATGGATACACCAAAGGGAAGCAGCTTCATGTTCAACTTTTACAGTTTCACTGAATCAGTTACCTGAGCATTAGATTGGCACTCCTGCTCGTTATTCGAAGCAACCCCTTCCTGAATGCCATCAGGGACAGACTGATCATTGACAGAGTCTTGCAGTGAGCACCCCACATCCACTTGGAGATCAAAAAAGCCACGTTCAGCAAGGAAACCTTCCTCAATTGCTGCATGGAATCTGGTTGCCCTGATCTTATACAGGGATTGTCCCTGAAATCTGTAACAACAGAGGAGCTTCAGATGCAACCCAAGTGAGGAAGCAGTGTTCAAATCCACAATCCACATTCCAGAATTTTACCTGTCCAGGTAGTCTACGAAGGGAAATATCATCCCTTGCTTAACCCATCCATAATCCTGCAAAAAGATGTGGCAATTTAATCTAAATGAAACCAAAAGCAGAACGGAACTGTTTGGTATGTACTCCCTCCGTTTGCTTTTTGTTGACATTAGGACAAAGCAATTAGTTCAAAAATGAACTAGCAATCTTGTCTGAACGTCAACAAAAAAAGTATGGAGGGAGTACGTGTTGTTGCCCTGCTTCAGTTGAATCTCGTAACGGAACAACACTGAAATTATTAATACGTTGGTGAAAGTTCCTTTCACATTTCAGACAAGAAATAAAACGACACCACCAATGCTTAACAACCAAAGGAGTAGCGATTAATTACCCTGCTGTGGCCGCTAGCAGAGTGGCCGAAGAACATGACGCATAGGGCGCCAGG
>LAPY01001217.1:3671-28589 GCA_000970635.1 Eragrostis tef
GCGCGGCTAGCTCCGCTAACTTAGCTATTTTATATATCAAATTAATTATAATATATAGTGGGATGTCAAAATTTTGCATTACACAAAACATTGCTTTGGATTTTTTTTTGAATTCAAGTAATGTTGAGGCTCAGATCGTACGAAACATATTGAACTTTTTATTTTTATACGGATCTTTCTCCCTTCTCCAATTAATCACTGGTTTCTTTCTTTCCTTCTGGGATGATTATTTGTAGTTCAAGTCCTTTGAGGCTTTTAGAGCCTCCACATTTTGATACTTCCTTTAATAACTGAATTCTGTTTATTTCATTCCATTTCCTAAGGAACCTTTTTCTTGCCTTTGCTCTAAGACTTTTTGATTGGAAAAATTACCAGTGGTTGTTGGTATTGACCAAATAAGTTGGATGAATGTATTATACCTTAGTATACCCTTGACTGATATGCAAAGTCATCACTCAACAGTAGGAGCAAATTTGGATAGCTCAAATAGAGACCCTTGACGTTGCTCTTGACTTTATATCTGTTTCTCTGCCCCAAATAAAGCAAACGATATATGCCGCTCTCCAAGCCTCTGCATCTTTAATTATCTTAGACTATAGTCTAAATTAAACAATACAATAGGATCATAGTTTGTTTGCACATGTTGTTCTTAACAACACTTGCCTTTGCATGAATCTGTTTTTTTTTAAAAAAAAATCTTGCATGAATCCAATTATGCTTGCCCATGGATATTCATGTCACTTGCGAAGTCTTCAATGTCTGATTCTCCTATAGATCGGTGTCTCATCTGGTCATCCCTGTCTACCTTGCTGGCAGCTGGTGCTCGTCTCACCATGCACCAATAGGTTGCCTTTCCTCTCTCGCAGTCGTTCGCATTGCTGCCCGACCATGTATTGCACCATTACATGATTGAAAGCAGTCATAAAAACTTATGGACGATTGACTATTAACATACTCCTTTTTCTTGTGTTCTCATCACACCTCCATCGATATAAAGTTGTGGAGTAATCCCTCTCCATCTATATATCTTCCTTTTTCTAGTGTCCTCATCACAGCAGTCTCTATTTGCGCTTGCTGACATGCGCGCCTTCTTGAAGAACACCATCGATCAGTATGCTTGCCAACGTGGTATTCATCCTCCTTATTGACCTTGAGGGGCGTGATATGCAGTGCATGGAGAACCTAGACGCAGGCCTCCTCCTTGATTTGTAATATGATATCATCCTAACTCTCATCTTTGCCCCTCGTGTTCTCTGGCCAATAATAATCTTGTGCATCTGGCGCATGAGTGCGCTTGCCTCGTTAATTAAAAAAAAACTCGACCTGCAGAGGTATGACGGCCTCCGGGCATTTTGTTAAGAAGAACGATCTTCTCACACAGATCGAGAAAATCCCCGAACCCTCCTCCGCACCATACACAGGGACTCAGCTGGCCGGTGAGAATCGGCGCGAGTACTTAACCTGTGCTTTGGTCCAACGGAGGAGCGAGGGGATTTCTTTTTTGCACTGCAGTGAACAGTACCATATTTCAGGCACTATTTACTACAATGCCGCGATGCCGCGGCGCTCGAACCTGGGCCGACGGAGCAACTCTCCGGAGCCTGGACGCTCTGGCCACTCGGGCGAGCGCCCGCAGGCTGCCTCGTTAATTAAGGAGCATGCATGTGGCTTCCTGGCTGCGAGAAGATACACATAAGCCAGAGATCCAAAATAATCTATCAAAATACCAACATCATGAGCGTGGAGTTGTCCCTTAGTGTTTCTTGATCGCTCTAGGGCACCCGGCCCCCAAGCTCCGCGCATCTCACTGGACGTGGCAAGATCGGTACATATATCAGATGTGAATGGGTGGTTTGCCTGCAATCTTTCCTTGCATGGTTGATTTCTTGCGTCACCTTCATGCTTCGTCCAGACTCGCTTAGCTCCCTAATGTAATCCCTGGTCGCTTCCTCACGAAGCAGTTTGATTTTCTCTCTGGGAGAATCGACCAAACCCTGCGTATTGGCCCTTGGCCCTTTGTTGCATGACGCCATGACGTGAGATCTAGATTGCTGCATGAGATCTGCACTCTCAAACAATGGCCTGCAACATGACCATGGCGGTAGGAATAGGATGCCATCGGCTGTATGTTGTGACATTGTCGCCGACCTATCTTGTTTATGACAATGCGCGGTTATCTGCTGGACGCATTGAGAAGACGACGACGACCTCATATATAGCTTCTCGTGATGTCTCTGAGCTCTATCTACTTGCTGGTTCTTATTGTCGGGCTTTGCCATGAGACGATGTGTCCCAATAACTTGTCTCCCACGTCGCTCTGGGCGACAGCCAACCATGCGAACGGCCAGATTCTATGCATGCCTGTAGGACTCATGTTCCTTCCCTAACTGGTTTTCTTTATTTTCTATGAGTACTGCTGTACGTACTTCATGCACAGAGATGGCTGGCAAAGCATGGTCGGACTGCACTCTCGGACAATCTAGACAACGTGAACTAATATCGTTTTTCTATTCCGGCCAGATCCTATGCGTGCTTGTAGACTCCTTTTCCTTTCCAAAAAATGTGACGTTGGTTTCCTTTTTTCCGGATAGAGATTATCTATGTTTGTGTTTGGTACGGACTCTTTGTTCCTTCCCTAAACACCTATCTTCGTGACTTGATTTTATTTTTTTATTCATCAAATTGTGGTACTTAATCTAGACCGTTAGATCTTCATAAAATCCAACGGCTTGTAGCTTCTCTTTTTTCTGATTAACGTGGTAATTTCGTGATCTTGAGAACGAACATGATGGATCCTTTTTCTCTTCAAATACTAAGATAATAAATCCTAGCCAACACCGAACGTGAAAGTGAGTCCCTGACAAACCCTCGGTAAGATTAACTATAGCCGACGGTTCTATACATTGCCGATTGTTAAAAGCTTAACGCTCGGCCTTTTGTTTAATAACCGAAGGTTGAAACCAGCCCGCTCGGCCTTTTGCTTAATAGCCGAAGGTTGGAACCAGCCGGATCGGACATTCATCCGCGTCATTGACGGTGTAATGCACCCGCTCGTCTAATGCTTCAAGTGACCGATGGTTCAACAAGTCCTCGACGGTCTGCAATTGACGTACGGTAAAATGCTCACTGATGGTCCAGCCTGAGTACTCCGTGTACGAATCAGTCAAAAGGCAGTTAGCATCATGCGTGGGTGGGCGCGTCAATCCAGGATCTGCTGTTTCCTTCCTCCGGTCCTCTCCTGTTCTTCCTCAGTCTGATCCATGGATCGCCAATCAATCCGTCGCCATATTGCTGCTGGTGTAAAGCGGCAGCACGCCTCCCTGTATCACGAGCAGCCGTCTCATCGCACACTCGCTGACGGATGTACACCGTGGTCGATCTGGTGTTCCAGGTAACGAGAATAGATTCTTTAGTTGATGATCTATTTGTTCTCAATTGATATCCTTTTGTTCTCAATCTGATCGTTCTTACTAGTCTCTGAAAACTGTTCTGTCGTTATTGAAAGCTACTGTCGCATCGCATGCCACGCGCACAATGGATGTTGTTCTGCATCGATCTGTTCTGTTCGTTCAGGTAATGTACTGCTCCAGTATGTGCGTTAATCATTTTTTCTGTAACTGATACATCTTCCCTATGCATTAATCTTCTACTTTTGAGGCTACTTTGCCATCTCAGACACATTTAGACATATAAGCAGTCATGCAGATGCAGCTTCAGCGTCGTTGCGTCAGTCTTCATTTTTCTCGTAAATGCATGCAACGCTGCAGTCCTTTGTCTCTTCACTAATCACTGATGCAAAATCTTTTTTCTATTTTTATGGATTCAGATTTTATCTCAAATAGGATGATTCGAACTGAGTCTGGATTGCCGACCGGCCGCATCTGGTGGAGTCAATAGAAGGATCTGGATTTCCTTTTTCTTGCATACGACAGTGCTTGCATTGAAACATAAATTAGTTGCCCTGTCCACAATTCAGAGTTTTGATTCTCCAAATTTAGTGGCATTGGAGCGTCCTGATCAGGATATGCCAGTTTTCAAAATCAAAATTCGAAAAAAAATTGAAACAAAAATATGATTGCAAAACCGTAGTTAACCGGATCGGTTACCTAAAAAAGGCCTGGTTTTCAATTTCAAATTTTTAAAAAATTATAAATTTGAAAAAAGAATGAAACACAAATATTTTTAAAAAACTAGATGAATTTTACAGTGTAATGGTGGAACAAGAACACGAAAATTTCATCTTGTTGTTAAGTTCCATCGCCGAGTTCAGCTCATGAGTTGAATTCGAGGCCTCAATTCCATCTATATCCAAACAATCGCAATTGGCATTGAGCTCATTTCAATGCCTAGGCTGATTTGGTATTGAAACCAATTAGATTTCAAGGCCTCCAATGTCTACATCCAAACGGACCCTAATAAATATTTAAATAAATTGGCCAGGTCAAATCATAAATTATCAATCAAGTGACTGACGATGCTTAATGGTCATGCATTCGGTGGTCGACCGTTTCCTCCGTTTGCTTGAGGAGGCAATGGCCAAGAGTGCACCGTCGGGCTTTCACACTTGGTAATGCAATGACCAAGCTTACCGTCAAGAAATGGGGGAATCCCCGACCACGAGTGCGCGCCGGTGAATGGCCGACGGTCCATGCTCGAAGATTATGTTTTCTTATGGTTTAAGTTAATGCCCGAGCGTTGAAAAATCTTCGGCCTTGGTTGATTTTCTAGTAGTGATTGTTGTTTTACGCTGTTTCTTGGGCAGATAAAAATCAAAGATAAGTTCAGGCTAGAAGGCACTCGATCGCACCGTCGTGTGGGGTCGGGATTGCGCTGCTTTGCTCCAGATCGATGGCTCCCTATTGCCAGTGTCATCCTCCAATGCGCATGAACCATGTCACACACGAAATCGAGTCTCGAATCAAGGCGTGAGCCGTGACCCTCTTTGAGTCCCGTCATATGCGAAAGGCATCCATTACAATGAAGTCGTAGGCCAACTGATCATGGGCGAAGCGTTGCATCATTGCTTAATTTTTTTTTTTAAATTACATAGTACAACTCAGACATTCATAACGCACGCACACTAACCTCTATGAATGCACATACGCAAACCCTACCCCTATGAGCATCTTTAAAGACTGAGCTGGCAAATTCACGAAATTGACGAAGTCACCACTGACGCCTCGCTGTCGACGGTCACGTCGCCTACCGCTGAAAGCACAAAGCCGTTAAATCCTAAAAAATTTGCTCCCACCGAAAGTCGAACCTAGGATCTCAAACTACTCGGGTGCCTTAAC
The DNA here is from genome assembly GCA_000970635.1 of Eragrostis tef. Lineage (NCBI taxonomy): Eukaryota > Viridiplantae > Streptophyta > Magnoliopsida > Poales > Poaceae > Eragrostis > Eragrostis tef. The sequence goes on from LAPY01001217.1 coordinate 8,966, forward strand.
CACTAGCCCAAGACCCTTTTCACATCACTGCTTTAATTAGTGGAACCGCATGAAGTCAAGAACTGCGTGGTCATCGATCTGCTTGATGCTCGCGAGGTCGCCGGACTTGACATCCAGTGATCGACTGCAAGAACATCTTGTTTGTCGACCACCGCCGATCGGCGATCGTGTGCTTGATTGATCTCCTGCCACGAATACGCAAACCACAGGATCACAAACGCATGCATGCATGATCTGAACCTGGAAACGTTCCCAAAAGTCTAGACTGTTTTCTCTTCATGCATGTGCTTGTTAGTCGTTTATTTTTTGTCAAGGATCCAACATTAGCGGTTGATAAATTGGATATGATCCACATAACTTGTCGGAGGTTTAGCCTGTCGTGATGCTATTTTGTCGTTGTGTATGCGCCGAGCAATCGCATGCTTCTGTGAACATGTGTCTTTTCTAACGCATGGAGTCGCCGCCGACGGCTAGTGTTCTTCGTTTGCATCGTTGCCATTAATATATTTTTTTGCGAGGGGTTGCCATTAATATATAGTGTAATGCTAGATAGATAGGATTTCTTTGCCCATATATACGTATATATCAATTTACCATGAGACAATTTGGATAACTTTTTAATAATAGTAAAGGTGGGTAATTTTTTAAAAGACCACAGTAATTTCTTATATATATATATAATAGATAAAAATACCTGTATATGAAGAATGAAGGTAAGTGGTCCCCAACTCCCAACCATGGTTCTCAAAATCAATAAACAACCGGTCATTATTTCGCCAAAATCGATCTGGTTCTAACACACGATCGATTTTTGAGAAAGGAACTTGAAAACAAAAATAAAAAATTGAAATTTTTGAAGTATCAAAACCACTCAAACCGAGCGGTTTACCGAAGAAACCGCCTGGGTTACAGTTTTCAAAAATTTGGTAAAAAAATTGACACTATAAAAACCGCTCAAATTGAGCAACCACTCGGCATGCCATTTTCAAAAATTTGGGAAAAGAAAATAAAGCTACGAAAACCCGATTGAAGATGAGGTGCTATTGACAGCTTAGATGCCATCCTAATGCCAGTAGTAGCAGTTCTGACAAATACTGCAGCTGCAAGGCTTACCAAAATTATCATCCTGAGTTGTGATGATTGATGTGATAACTATATGCTGAAAGCTAAAGAAATCTCTCCCCTCACAGCAATTTGGACGATGTGGCATGACCACATGTCGACACGTGTCCTCCTTTGCCCCCTCCCCACCCTCACATGCAACCGCCTCTGTTCGCAGCATTTTGGGCCACTCCTGTACCAGTATTCCCGGTATTCTAGGCGTCATTTTTCACCCACATCATGCTCCTTTGAGTCGTACGGCCTTTTCTTGACTCATGTTACCGCCGGTAACTGAGCATCCCTTATAGCCCATTGTGTTGCTCTCCTTGCCTCAAGGCCCTTTCTTGACTCACGAGGGCGCAACAGAAAGGGAAGGGCAGTGGGCAACACAACGCAAGAGACAATCTCACTCACTGGAAGAGAGAGAAGGCTCCAAGGTGGCCGCCGGCCATTGGGGGCTCGCTTTTTGTTTGGGGGAAGATCTGACTTCAATTGATTTGCAGCAGGGAAATAGAATTTCACAGCGGGAAAGAGGGAGGAGCACGTGTGGAACTGAAATAGCATGGTGAACGAGCTGCTCGATTGTGTGCTGGTTTGGTGGAGGATGAGAGAGGAAGAAAGGGAGGCAGGAGAATGACAGAGAAGAACGCCAGGAGAGGATAAGCCATAGAAAGGGGATAAGGCTCATGGCCTTTTTTCATATAAAACCTTTTCGTGTGTTATATTTTCATGTTTGGTGTTTGCACTTCAAATTCTTATGTTTCAGCCGTAATATTTATGATACCTAATGTTACAACACTAAATACGGTATCATTTGAACCGCACGTTGAGATATTAAAGCATTAATACACATTGTTATTAATAAATTTTTTCAAACATCATCCTATACAAGTGTTTAATTTTGTAGCTAAATTAGCGCGGCGGAGCGCGCCAGCCCATCTAGTTACCATCATTCAAGGAACAGGAGTGCATTGTTCTACAAATTACCAAATATTTGTATAGTGTATTGTTCGCGAACATGATCAAGGACTTCATGGAAATTGCAGTTGAAAGGATAGATCAAGGCTAAGGACATGCTAATACCAAGTGTATGTGATCTTTTGGTGTAGATGTATGCATGCTATTCACTTTTCATGATGCAACCATGTTACAAAAAATTATGCGTAAAATTGCTAAAAGCCCATAAAAGAATCAACCATGATGTGTGCAAAATGAAAAGATGCCCTCGATTGGGCTTCGTCCACACTAGATTAGCTTATCCCACAAAAGGTCAGTCAATTAATGGGTTTTTTGTTGGGCTAAATTGGATAAGAGAGACTGTACCAATAATTATTTCACAAGTGATTGGGCTTACCACGATTGGGCTTCGTCCACAATAGATTGTACCAACAATTATTTAACAAGTGACAAATCTAATTAACCTTGTCGCTCAAGCTAGAGAAGAAGCTGGTGAAATCATGAAAATGATCTAGCCAAAGAAACATCAAGGGGTACCGTGAGAACAAATCATTGGTGGAGTTTTCATGTCCAGGTAGAGGGAAACGTCAAACCGCAGTTCTTGGGTCTTCATAGTTGTTGGAGGAGTAACCGCGGTGCCTTGTCTGTAGCCGGCCGCGATAGAGCGTTCCTTTGATTTTTAGATAGAGTGTTCCTTTGATATTATTGATTTCTTTGAGGTAAATCTCGCTGAGGCTATGTTTAGTTTTGGTTGCATCTGCATCTACCACCCAGTCACATAGACGGCTTGTTCTGTGTTAGTTCTTGTCTTGCCTGCATGATTGCATCAAGTAATGTCGTTTTCCACTGACAAAGATTGGGCAACCATAGCTACTTGATAAATCTCAGTACGAGAAAGGTTTATCAGTTATTATCACCGTGCACCACGCCACCACACAGCAACAATGTCGCCGGTGTTAGCCAAACAGATTCATCCACGTACCGTGCGTGCACTGTACTTCAGGTCCGGCTGTCTGGAGATTAGCTTCCGTATTGAATTTTTTATGGCCGGAGTCCAGATAACCGCTCATCTTTTTTTTTTGACTTGATAACCGCTCATCTTTGATGATATATATATGTACTTTGATTTCTCTGTAGTACCTAATCAATCGATCGATATTTGCAGCCTTGTGCGTATTAGCCTTCGACCGAAGTATCGTATGCCATGGGGCGCTGGCAGACCGCACGGCGACCAGCTAATGGGGCTTCCATGTGCATATGAGTGGAAGAGAAGATGCATATGAGAAGGTGCACTGACGGAATAGTTTAGATGAGACGTTGAACAGAAGACAGCGACGTGGAAATGCATGGGCCATGCAGATTCCGTATATTTTATGGCGACGAGAAATGAATGAAAGAGAGAGAGATACGTGTATTATTTTCTTTATAACACGTATATTAAGAAGTGCAAAGATGCACAAATTGTGTACAAGCGCACGCCAGACCACCAACGTTGCATGGACGTTTATTTCACTGAACTGATGGTTCAGCTGGTAACCAAGATGAAACCAAAGCACATCCAAACTTATATATATACTTACATGAATATGTACGTGTATATATGTGCTTCCATGTATATGTGTATGTATATATATTACTGCTTGTGCATGCATATGGGAAGAACGATGACTTTGGTAAGGATGGACGATTGAGCTACGAGCGTAGCTAGCAGCACATACACTGGTATGCATATGAGTGTTTTAAATAGCGGGCTAAGCCCTTTAATGGTTGATGTTCACAAAAGCTAGCTATAGCGGGTAATAGCTACAACTAAACTTATTTAGCGGTGTCACAATACCATTAAAAAAAATTAGTAAATAATTAGACATAAAACATGACAGCAAGATATTTTCATGTGCTAAAATAGGACGATGGCTTCATGTCTTAATTATATCATCATTTAAAGTTGTAAACACCTTGATTTAGTTGGCTAAATCATCTTTAAAAGTTTCAAACATCATGAAAAGTTTCATTCCTTCGTCACATCACCATTTAGCAGGCTAAACTACCTCAATTTAGTAGATTTAGCCGGCTATAGCGGTGTCTATGGCGGGCTATTAGGTTTAGCGCTAAACAAAGATTAGCTTAGTCTTTCGTCTCCCCAGAGGCTATAGCGTGCGGCGGCGGTGGTTCAAGGTGGTCTGTGTGATGGCATCGACATATTGCTGCTCGCTGGGAGGTGGTGCGACGGTGCGTGCTCAGAGTGTGCTGGTGGTGTGCACGGTGCTGGTGGTGTGTGTGAGATGGAGGCCGACGATAGTGCTCTAGGTTTGGAGATGCAGTCCATCAGGGCCAGTTTGGCGGTGAGGTGGTGGTGCTAGTGGCGCTGTGGTGCTTGATTGTGGTGCTGCTGCTGGTGGTGTGGTGCTGGATGGGGAAGACCGGCAGTGACGGTGCGGTCGATGTGGTTGTGGTGGGGCAGTCGGTGTTGTTGTTGGCGATCGATGGTCCTGTCCTCGTGCTCAATGTGATGTCATGGTCGTGAAGGAGGCTCGGTGTGTGGAGCTGCGGGCGTATAGCTTGCTCGGTGTTCAACTGATGCCAGCGACGACGACGCCCATGGGTGTCGTGTCCCTCGTTGGAGACCACATATGATGCTCCCATCATTTAACCATGAGGTTTCTCCGGTGAAAGTCCAAGCTCGAGCTTGCTGGATCGGATAACGACGGCATTTTAACGTTGTTTTCTCGTTGGAGGCGTACTTGCCTTGGAGTCTCCTTTTGTGTTGGATGTCCACTGATGCTCTCCATGGTGAATATGATAATGTTGACATGACAGGAGTTTTGGTGAGGCCTTGCATTCATAGTTGCAGTTTGCAGTGGGCGCAAGAGTTGTATTGCGGATGCGTTGTGTTAGTTAGGATGTAGTATATATAGTTTTGTATGGTTTGGCATCGTTTCACTTAATATGAAACACCTTCTTCTTATTAACACACGCCGAAACACTTAGTTTCGGGATCTTTCGGGGAAAAAAAACAATCATTGCCGCAACAACTAATCACCGATGGTTTTTCTATTTTTCTATTTTTGGACTTCCTTCGACCTGTGTGGCAGGTCTGAACACACCACACATCGTCCCACCAATGCATATAATATGATTTAAAAATAAATAATAGCCACCACTTTCACGTTGATAGCTCCATTACATGTAGGGTGCAACAGCTCAGCCTGCCGAGATAAATGTATGGATCCAACAGTGACAAAAAAAACTGTTGGAAAACACCATCACCGGTGGATGGAGCATCGCGCGCTTCACTTTGCACTGGTGGAGGTTCTTCGCACTGTCACAGTGATAGATTTTTCTTCACATTTTTGAATTACTAGCCACCTACACTTTTGTTGTAGGATCCTAAAAAAGGCGGAGAGAGTCCAGTGATGGATTTCTCTAACAGTCTTGAACAACGCTGCTATGATGGACGACCTTGTTAACGGTTGTCCAGGCTCCAGAGTCGATCAAGAGCCATGGGTAGCATCCAGAGCAGTAGCAGAATCAAAAACAACTTCAACAGCTAGTCTAAATGGACCAATACCTAAAAAACTGATTTTTAGATAGATATTAATGCTTCAAAAGAAAACTATGCAAACATTTGGATAGCTGAATATCACAGTGTATCTTTGTGCAAAGTTTTAATCTAATATATTTTAAGTATTAAGATAAAAAAATATTAAAAATAATCGTTTCATCGTTCACTCTCTCTCTCCCTCACACATTTTCACACACTCTCTCTCCATACTTTTCTGGCTATTTCTCTCTTTTGTTTCGTTTCACTCTATCAGCTTTTTGCAGCTCTCTCGCTGTCCACAGTGGAAGGAGTATCATAATAAGATTATAGTTTTTTCTGGCGGGCCCCGTGCTTCTACTGTTACCCTATAGCAATCGAGGTGAGCCGTCGGATTGCTGCTGTGCTTCAGATCGAGCCGTTTGTTTCTCGCTACTCTGATGCGTCCCCGGTTGACTATCGCTAGCCCCTTCCCGATTCTTCCTCCCCGTCTCTGTCCTCTCCGCCTCTTCCGGATTCTTCCTCCGCCGCAGCCCAACTCAATCTCCGGCGATCCCCCATCCCGGCAACGGTCCACCAAGCACGACGCTTCCCTTGGTCCGAACTACGGCAGCTCCAACGAGCCTCACACCCAGCCACCATTCACCAACCACCGCGCCTGCCGCACGGCACTTCCAGCCAGAGCGACTCCGGTGTAAATCGATCCGGCGCCGCCCAAGCCTTCCCTACCATTGAGCGCCTCCTATGCCAATGGTCTTCAAACGGCAGTAGCTCTGGGCTGTGGATTCACCTGGCGGCATCTGCAATCACGGCTGCCGCCCTGTTCCTCCTTCAATTGCGATTCCCAGGTCAGAAAAAAGAAGGGTTAAACAAGTGTTCGATTGCAATGTCAGGGCTGGGATTACTTTTGTTGCTATCGATTTAATTCCTCAGGAAATGAATTACAAACGACTGTATTCTTAGGGGAAAAATGCATGTCCTGTTTGTCCGCTTTTCAAATTGAGATTGTACCCCTGTCTCCTTTCCGATGCTTTATGTTGGCAGTTTAGCTTCCAGTTTGACCACCGTGTCTAGATGCTTATCATTCCAAATTGCAGTAAAAGATAGGTAGATAGATCGCATATATAATCTTAATGTTCGCCCTGCAGTTGTACCCATATCTGAAGACTCTGAACTTTCTTCAACGACATATGTTAATCCAGTATATAGACACCAACTGTTCAGTTTTTTTTTCTTTATGTGACTATAATTTGGGAAACATCTGCTTGCGTTAGATGTTAATTAATTACATGTATTTTGGTCGCAGATTTATATCCATGTCTACATCTTCATCAAGATCACCACTTCATAGAAGTTGTAAACGAAAGCAGCGTGCGTTGTTTTTTTCTCAGCTATTATTTTGTTATTACAATCATACATACATACATGTATACCTTGGTCGTTTGTTTCCTCACTCTCTCTCTCCCTCACACATTTTCACACACTCTCTCTCCATACTTTTCTGGCTATTTCTCTCTTTTGTTTCGTTTCACTCTATCAGCTTTTTGCAGCTCTCTCGCTGTCCACAGTGGAAGGAGTATCATAATAAGATTATAGTTTTTTCTGGCGGGCCCCGTGCTTCTACTGTTACCCTATAGCAATCGAGGTGAGCCGTCGGATTGCTGCTGTGCTTCAGATCGAGCCGTTTGTTTCTCGCTACTCTGATGCGTCCCCGGTTGACTATCGCTAGCCCCTTCCCGATTCTTCCTCCCCGTCTCTGTCCTCTCCGCCTCTTCCGGATTCTTCCTCCGCCGCAGCCCAACTCAATCTCCGGCGATCCCCCATCCCGGCAACGGTCCACCAAGCACGACGCTTCCCTTGGTCCGAACTACGGCAGCTCCAACGAGCCTCACACCCAGCCACCATTCACCAACCACCGCGCCTGCCGCACGGCACTTCCAGCCAGAGCGACTCCGGTGTAAATCGATCCGGCGCCGCCCAAGCCTTCCCTACCATTGAGCGCCTCCTATGCCAATGGTCTTCAAACGGCAGTAGCTCTGGGCTGTGGATTCACCTGGCGGCATCTGCAATCACGGCTGCCGCCCTGTTCCTCCTTCAATTGCGATTCCCAGGTCAGAAAAAAGAAGGGTTAAACAAGTGTTCGATTGCAATGTCAGGGCTGGGATTACTTTTGTTGCTATCGATTTAATTCCTCAGGAAATGAATTACAAACGACTGTATTCTTAGGGGAAAAATGCATGTCCTGTTTGTCCGCTTTTCAAATTGAGATTGTACCCCTGTCTCCTTTCCGATGCTTTATGTTGGCAGTTTAGCTTCCAGTTTGACCACCGTGTCTAGATGCTTATCATTCCAAATTGCAGTAAAAGATAGGTAGATAGATCGCATATATAATCTTAATGTTCGCCCTGCAGTTGTACCCATATCTGAAGACTCTGAACTTTCTTCAACGACATATGTTAATCCAGTATATAGACACCAACTGTTCAGTTTTTTTTTCTTTATGTGACTATAATTTGGGAAACATCTGCTTGCGTTAGATGTTAATTAATTACATGTATTTTGGTCGCAGATTTATATCCATGTCTACATCTTCATCAAGATCACCACTTCATAGAAGTTGTAAACGAAAGCAGCGTGCGTTGTTTTTTTCTCAGCTATTATTTTGTTATTACAATCATACATACATACATGTATACCTTGGTCGTTTGTTTCCTTCAACATTTTTCTTCCCCCACTCAACAGCCACTTCCATTGAAGATGATGGTGTATCATCAAATGCAAATTCATTCTGTCATGATGCTGACTTTCCTACCAGTTTCCATGCGGCTTCTAGGCGTTCTGTTCGGCGTCGTTTATTGCTTCAAAGTGATGGTATAGTCGTTTTTTTTTAATTTCTGTATTTGAAAAGCTTTCAATATTGTACATTTTGCTCTTTAATCTCTGCCTCATGCTAAATTGTGTTCTTTTAATATTCCTCTAGAGCATCGGAAACGTCCACTATTGGAAAGCACTTGTGATTTCCCCACAGACTTCCAGTTCTCATCCAATCGTCGTGTCCGTTCCCGCCGGCTACAGAACTCATCTGGTATACTTGACTTCCTAATTTGATAGCTTTGTTGCTGACTTGTGCATTGCCCATGTGATTTATACATTTATTTCTCTCCTTAAGTGCACTTCCATGATATGGCTACATTTACCTTTAGATTCCCCACAGCCGAACACTCCAACGATTGCTCAATCAGGAGAATATCACAAATCATGCATACCGGCTACCTTGGGAGGAGGTATATTTTTTGTCCCTCCCATTTGCTCTATCCGTAATAACTTTCACCCATCTGCAGGAACTGCAGTCGCAAGCGGCGCTCATAAACGTAAGTAGATTTGTTATGTCTCTTATTCTTAATCTTCTTTTATTATTTTTTTCCCATTTTTATTTCTTGAGTTCCATGTGATCCTATCAAATCATGATGAAAGAAAATACTGGTGCCAAAAACATATTGATGATATTCGATGTCAAGGACATGCTAATAATACTCGATATGAGGATTATATTAGTAATATTTGATGCCAAATACATGTTTATAGTGTTTGACGCCAACGTAATGTTGCTAATAGCTGATGCCATGGACATGTTTAAAATAATCGTTGTCATAAACATACTGAAAATATTTAATGCCAAGGAGATGTTAATATTATTTGATGCCAATATTATGTTGATAATATTTGATGGTACAAACATGCTGCTGATTGGATATCAGAAACTCTATTGCTTTTGTTGGATGAACAATGCACATGATATTTGTATCAATGCAAAAAAAAAAAACAGCCGGTTTGTTTATTAAATGTATCAAATTTAAGGATCTGTTGTTATGCCTCTTCCTCTTGATTCTTACTTAGATGACAGTTTTTGGTCCCTTGCTTCTTAAGGTGATTATCACTAATTTTATTGTCCCTTTTGTTAATTTACAATAATAAATGTTGTTTACTCATTTATTCCTGCAAAAAAAAATATTTGTTAATGTTCCAGTCCAATTTATGACTTTGGTGCTGTTTCCACATTATACTGATAACAAAAATCTGTACAGTACAATTAAACTAATGAAATTTTGTGTAACATTTGATTTCAGGAACTGCCAGGAACCTGCCAGTCTTGCCTTTAGATAGATGCTTCAGTTCTCGAATTTTGCTTCCGCACCCATGGAATTCTCCATGTCACGCATGGTATAAAGATTCATTCTATCTTAAATTTCTATTTTACATGTGTTGTTCCTATAATCTCTATATTGGCTCTGTCATTCTTTTTCTTAGCCTCTATGATTATACCATACTACCTCCCTTCTTGACATATTCTAGGCGTTTTGGACAACACAAATGAACTAAAACACACTACTGAGTTGTCTGAACAACAGTAAGGGAGTAATCAGTTACTGCTTCTGTATTCTTGTGCTTTGAATACATCCTTCTGGGTTGAATTGACCTAATGAACAATTTTTTAGATGCTTAGACCTATTTTTAAAGAAACTCTAAAATATACTGCTCTCTGTTGTTATCTGTCAGATTAGCAATCCAATTGCTTATGTAGTACCGACAGAAGCTATTACCAACAAAAGCAAGACATGATTTTTTTTTCTCCAAATGACAGATTTATTTGCAGTTCATTTTTAGCAATTGATTCCTTCTATCTGATCATATATCTTATTACTTTCAGGAGGCTGCTCCCTGGTTTCTTTTGCAGATATTTAATTGTTGATGCTCCATGCTGAATACTCGATGCCCAATACTTGATTACTAATAACGGTTGTAACGAATGGATCACAATACTCGGTGATGAATAGTTGATCTAAATGCAGAAGAACGAAAAATATGGTGATTATTTCTGCTGCCAAAGTATTTACATGGATTCATCCTGCTTTGGAAAAATTGTATTTCCTGAGTCATGTGATTTTATATCAACGTGATATACATACATTGATGCAGAGAATACAATCATAGTACTAAATGATACGAACATGATGCTCATGTGATTCTATAAGATCATAAGATACATATGTTGCTATGGAAAACATGATCATAGTATTTGATGATAAAAACATGACGAATTTAATACCAGTGACATGCATGTTTATGATGTCCGATTCCAAAGAGCCATTGATTATATATATTACCTGTTGGAAAACATGATTATAGTATTTTATGACAAGAACATGTTGAATTTGATTCCAGCGACATGGAAATTGATGATGTTTGATTCCAAGAAAAAAATGATCATAGCTCAGTTGTTTAGCTTAAAACCATGTTTCTTATGTCTCTTAATTTTCCTCCTTAATTAGGTACCATTTTTACTCCATTAAATCTTGGACCGCCTTCCTGCAAATGCCGATATTGTGGTGTGTTCTTCTGGTACGAGGAGCGTGTCAACCGACGTCAAAACACAACATCACCATCATATAACAAGTGTTGTAAAGAAGGCAGGATTCTTTTATCTCCATATAAACCACCTCCAGAACCTCTATACAGCTTGCTGACTGAAACAAACCCATCATTGTCAAATCACTTCTTCGAAAATATCAGGTGCAAACCTCTACTATACCTACCTGTCAATCCATTATTGTTAGTTTTTTCTTGCTGCGCATTAACATCTCTCTTCATAATGTTAGGTATTATAATTCCATGTTTGCATTCACGTCGATGGGCGTTAAAGTAATGGATTCAATCAATGATGGTCGAGGCCCACACATATTTAAAATTAGTGGTCAGTTTTGTCATCGCATCGGATCGTTGTTGCCACAACAAGATAAGCGTCCTGAATATGCCCAGCTTTATATCTTTTACACTCAGAACGAAATTAGAAACAGAATGCAGGTTGCTACCTATGAAAATAGTTCCTTCCAACCTAATGAAGAGATAGTTTCTGGTCTTATGGAAATGCTCAATGCACACAATCCAATTGTTAAGTTGTTTAGAATGGTACGCGATAGAATATCTAGCAACACTGATGACCGATATTGCATAAGAATTTTTGGAAAGCCTGATAAGCATGGTGACATATTCAGTGCTCCGGTAGCTTCTGAAGTAGTTGGCTTAGTGGTTGGTGATTTTGGCACAACTGATGTGGGTCGTGACTTGATTGTTGAGGATCACGCTGGGCAGCTTCGTAGGGTGCATGAAAACCATTGCAAGTTCATGGCGATGCAGTACCCACTTCTGTTTCCCTATGGAGAAGATGGATTCCATGAGAACATTATATATCGCCGTTGTCAGAGATCAGAGTCAATCAGAAGGAAGCTTGCTACTATGTTGGAGTTCTTTGCTTATAGACTTCACGACAGAGCAGATGATTTCAATACTCCATTACGTTGTAAGAGATTGACACAATCCTATATAGTGGAAGCATATTGTTGTGTGGAAGAGTCTCGATTGAGTCACTACAGAAAAAAATCATTCCAAAGCAAATACAGATCAGCTTCCTTTAAAGAAATCCGTGATGCAGTTGCTCAAGGAGTGATCGATAGTTTTGATGCGTTTCAGGTAGTTATATTACCTTCTTCATTCATTGGTGGACCACGCTATTGGTACCAAAATTACCTGGACTGTGTGGCACTTTGTGCAAAATATGGTTGCCCTGATTTGTTTATCACATTTACGTCAAACCCATTATGGTCAGAGGTGACAGAGGCTTTGGCATTCATTCCAGGACAGCATTCATCAGATAGGGCTGACATTGTTGATCGTGTGTTCCATATGAAGCTACAAATATTATTGGATGACATTACAAGAGGGGAGTTTTTCGGTCCTGTTATTGCAGGTAATTTTCTCCATATATTCACATTTGTTTCACTTGCGTGCTGTAATCTTTGTGTAGTCTTGCAGAACAATTATTTTTACTTGATTTTAGATTTGCTTGCCTGTAATCTGTGTTGTCTTTTGGTGTCTCTTTAATGTTTACAGCTTCTGTAGTCCTCCATTTCGTTTACAGAGTTGCACTTTAGTTACAAGGAAAAAATATAGCTCAAGTAGTCGTATATTCATCGAAAAGTAAATACGTTCTGAGTTCCATTTTATTGTTGATCCTGTTAGAATATTACATTCTTACAAACAACAATAAAGTGGGAGTGGTGTAGGATCTGATTATATATTACATATAAATGATTGTAACCTACCTTTGTATGTGCTATTTATTTTTTCAATATCATTGTACTCACTAGGTAAATTTCTGCAGTTGTATACACAATTGAATTTCAGAAGCGTGGTCTTCCACATGCGCATATCATAACATGGTTAGCCGGAAAGAAATTATTAACTGCAGAAGAAGTTGATACTTTTATATCGGCGCAGCTACCTGATCCTTCTACTGATCCAATAGGCTATGGTGCTGTGTCAGATTTTATGATCCATGGACCATGTGGAGACGCAAATTCATCATGTTCATGCATGATAAATGGTGAGTGCTCAAAGCCCTATCCAAAAGAATATTGTGAAAAAACAGTCATATTGCAGAATGGCCATGTCCAGTACGCTAGACCAAAAAATGGGATCACTGCTAAAAAGAATGGCATGGATGTGGACAACCGGTTTGTTGTCCCACACAATGTTGACTTATTAGTAAAGTATCAAGCACATATAAAAGTCGAAAGGGTCAACAGAGATGGCATGGAAAAATACCTTTTTAAGTATTTTACGAAAGGGCCTGATTGTGCCCAAATCGGTCTTCAATCTTCATCTAATCAAGTAATCAACGAGATTCAGAATTACCTTGCATGCAGATGTGTTGCACCTAATGATGCTGCATGGCGGTTGCTTCAGTTCGAACTTCATTACACAGATCCTTCTGTTGAACGCCTTCCTGTTCACTTGCCTCTGGAGAATAATGTTACATATACGGAGGATGATAACTTGGAGCAGGTATTGAAGAATCCAAAAAATCGTGTCACAAAATTAACTGCATGGTTTGAAGCAAACAGGACTCTTCGTCATGCTCCTCAGTACACATATGCTGAGTTCCCTGAGAAGTTCACTTGGCATAGTGATGACAAGTGTTGGTCCTCCCGAGAGGGTAATCAACTCAAGATTGGAAGAGTGGCACATGTTGGTCCTAATAAAGGGGAGCAATATTACCTTCGTATGTTACTGCATGTTGTGAAAGGAGCGACATCATTTGCTGATATTAGAACTGTTGAAGGTGTTTGCTATCCAACATTTCAAGCTGCTTGCCACGCTTTAGGTCTCCTTGGTGATGATCGTGGATGGTCATATGCAATGACCGATGCAGCTCGCTGGGCTATGCCAAATAAACTACGTGAGTTCTTTGTTACACTCCTCATTTTCAACAATGTCCTGAACCCTTTAGCTTTGTTTGAGGAACACGTTTCAGCAATGGGTGAAGATATTATTTATCATGTTAAGCATGGGTCAACATCACCTTACATGCCGTCTTTGGTAAAACATGTTAGATCTTATGTTCTTGCTGAAATAGACAATCTCCTAAAAAATTATGGATACAATTTGGAGCACTTTGGTTTACCTTGCCCCAATATCGGTGAAGCATCTTTGATCATGAATAGACTTTTAATAGATGAGCAATCATATGATTTGGACATGATATCCGCAGAGGCAGCTGAACAATGTAAAATGTTAAATTCCAATCAGAGGGCTATTTATGATGCCATCCTTCATTCTGTAAACAATGGAATTGTTCGCACATTTTTTGTGTATGGATATGGTGGCACCAGTAAAACATTCTTGTGGAATGCATTACTTAACACTGTAAGGTCCCAAGGGAAAATTGCTTTGGCAGTTGCCTCCTCTGGAATAGCAGCATTGTTGCTTCCAGGCGGACGCACACCTCACTCTCGATTTAGGATACCCCTGAAAATTGAAGAGAACTCAGTTTGTGCTATTAAGAAAAATACGCATCTAGCTCAGCTTATACAACAAACAACATTACTGATATGGGATGAAGCACCAGTCAATCATAGACATTGCTTTGAAGCCCTTGACCGCACCTTGAGGGATATCTTATCATCAAATGATCCATCTTTGAGCAGCTAACAATTTGGAGGCATGACGGTTGTTCTTGGAGGAGACTTTAGGCAAAACTCCCGGTTCTACCCAATGCAAAGAAACATCAGATCTTAGCTGCATCAATCACACGCTCCCATTTATGGCCTAAGTGTACTATCATGAATCTCACTGAAAACATGAGGCTCCGATCACCTTCTCTGTCACATTTCCAGCGAGAGCGCCTTCAACAATTTGCAGATTGGTTGCTTCAGGTTGGAGAAGGAAAAGTTCCTGGATCCTCTCATACTGACCAGCGTGATGCTTCTTGGATTGAGATTCCTGAATATCTAGTTGCCCACTGAATCAAGAAATCTTGAAGGGTTGATATCCTTTGTCTATAACAGTTCAGAAATGACTGATCCTGCGACTTACCTCTGTGAACGAGCAATCTTGGCACCAACAAATGAGATAGCTGCTGCTATAAATTCCCATATGATTTCCCAACTAACTTCAGAGGAAATGTCATATTATAGTTTTGATACAATTGATGATGATACGAATAATCGTGCAACACTTGACGCTCTTTATCCAACGGAGTTTCTCAACACAATACAAATGAGTGGTTTGCCAGAACACCACTTGAAGTTAAAGGTGGGAGTACCGATAATGCTTCTGCGTAATCTCAACCCAGCAAAAGGTCTTTGCAATTGAACTAGATTAATAGTTACCCAGCTGACTCGATGGGTTATCAAAGGGGAGATAATCACTGGAAAGGCTAAAGGCTGCAAGGCATACATCCCAAGAATAGTCATGACATCAACTGACAGCAGGTGGGCCTTTCAAACTAAAACGCCGACAATTTCCTGTTAGAGTTTCCTATGCAATGACAATAAATAAGAGCCAAGGGCAAACACTTAGTAGAGTTGGCGTTTATTTACCCAGCCCAGTATTTTCACATGGGCAATTGTATGTTGCTTTCTCACGAGTAACATCGCCGGAAGGTCTGCGTGTTTTGATTGAGAATAACCCCTCAGAACATGCAAATTGCACCCACAATGTTGTATATACTGAAATATTCAATGCTCTAGCTTGATGGTAAGCTCTTCGACTTTACAAAGGTTTATTCAGATATATTTTTATCATGATTATCCCTGTTTTTACTGTTAGTTACTTTGATGCTCTTGATTCTGATTTAGTCATCTGCTCATGCATGAGAATAATCCTCATATTCAACTTATGTTACTATCTCACCATGGATTGATTTGTGTGCAATTAGAGACCACACCTGTTGGCGCACCAATTCGAAGGGATCTTCACCATCATAGTTCTGAGGGCACTGTTTTTGCTGAGTTCTATTATGATCTGCGCCGTAAGTACATAACTTACTCATTGCCTTCAATACATCAAAAACTTATGTTAGTGTTAGTTTCTCTATACAGATCCTCATGTTGCAGCTCAACAGCTTTTTTTTACTAATATATCACTTGCAGTCCCCATTGCATTTTACTGGCTTCCATACTGATCATTGCACATGTTGTAATGTTAGGCTCTGATTCTAGCGTACGGTGTCAAAAAATCACCTGCAGTCCCTATTGTAAATGCATTTTACTGGCTTCCTTGCTGATCATTGCACATGTTGTTATGGTAGCCTCTGATTCTAGCGCACTGTGTCAAAAAATCACCGGCAGTCCCTATTGTAAATGCATTTTACTTGCTTCCTTGCTGATCATTGCTTATGGTTGTAATGGTAGCCTCTGATTCCAGCGTCCTGTGTCAATAATACATGGGATTTTTTTTTCATATTGTCACTGCTATTATCCGCAGTATCTATTATCCGCAGTATTGACCTCCTTTTGCTCAATTCAATCACCATGCTGTCCATTTGGCATTTGCGTTCAAATTTCACTAATTTTTCTATATACCATGTGCAGTTAATAACTCCTTGCACTATTTTCCTGCAGGCACATGGTACCCAGACAAGCTTATTTTGGATTTCGATATTCTGATCAGTCAGAGAACAAGCTACATTGCTTCCTTGCACTATTTTCCTGTAGGCACATGGTACCCAGACAAGCTTATTTTGGATTTTTGATATGCTGATCAGTCAGAGAACAAGGCTACATTGTTAAAATTGTTGGTGCAGATCAGCTATGTATTATAGTTTATTTTTCTTTATTTTTCACATCTTCGACACACCCTCAGCTCCTTTTTATGTTAGCATGGTCGTTCATATGAATGGAGCTCCTATGTTTTGTAATATGTGATCCACGATGCCAGATTGGAGTACCAGTGTCTAATCAGTTTCAGAAGTTCTTTTATGTCAATGAAGATATACATTTCGGCTGTTGCATTTTGCCATATGCGACTTACATTTTCTATGGTGCCAATCTCATACCACTTTGAACCACATTCTTTTGATATTATTTTCTGTTTGTTCGTGCGACTTACTTGACACAGAAAAAATGCCAGAAAAAATGCCGTCAAACTACATGGGCAACGCACAAATCTCTTAACTGTATATCTAGCCTTGCGGCAGTGCCCCGCGGCAGTTTGCCGCGGGGTCTCTTTCTAGTTCCTGTACTTCTTGACGCGATGCTGAGACTTCAGGAAAACATGCAATGGCCAGCTCCGATGCAAAAGAAATATGTGGGGCCATAGGTGTCAGAGTTTTCTTACCTTTTTCCTTCACGCGAAATGGGTTCTGTTCTGACTGCTGAGCTGAGGCTGTGAGGCATAATGCATGTGCGTTGGTTATGCTGAGCTGTCGGTGCTTCAACATGATCCGGATTCAACCATATCTGTTATGGATGCCTCACAGCCAGCACAAAGTATAAAAAATCTCAGAAAATGCAAGTTAACTGTTAATTTACTTTGTTCAATATCATCGCTCGTGCTATATTATTACTTCTAATTAATTGTGATATTTTGTATACAACCCAATAGCTATAGCCGGCTATTTAAAACCTTGCTCCACATATGCAAGCTAGAACAATTATCATTTCAACAGCCTTCTCTACCAAAAGCACAGAACAAACTCAAGGCAAAAAAAAAAAAAAGCACAGAACAAAATAGAGTATCAAGCTAATTCGATATCTCACTTCGTCAAGTGATACACTGATACAAAGCATTAATTAAGGATTCGCGGCACGAAGACTGGTGATGGCGAGTTCAAAGGTCGCCATGATCGCACGAAGCAGCGAGGGAAGATTGGGTTTTACATCTATTTTGCGTTCCAATCTAATTAGGTCCGAAAGTTTTGGCTCTAGGTACGTATAGCCAAGGCGATCGAATGACAACTCAGAGGTCATGCACGAGTGTCTTATATATTTTCGTTTTTGACGCTTACAGTTTTACGTGTGAATACAATACATCACGTACAGGTGCGCAAAGATGCGCACAAACAGTAGTACTAGCTACAAGCGCGCGCGCGCCGGGCACTGCGCATGCATGGGTGGTGTTTATTCCTCGATCGGCTGTACGCACGTACCAAATTAAATGTGCAGTAGTAGTAGTAGCAGCAGCACTGCTAGCTAGTTGTGGATGCATGGGACGACCTTGGCGCGTAGCGGGCGCCTCATGACGACGGACATCTCCTGCCTCTCGGCGAAGTCCACCGGGTCGCCGGGCACCTCCGTCCACTCGAACTCCGCGACGAGGGTGGCGAGGAAGTACTCGAGGTGCAGCAGCGCCGCCTCGATGCCGGGGTAGATCCTCCGGCCTGCGCCGAACGGCATCATCTTGCTCCCCGTGAGGTCGACGTCCTCCCCTTCCCCGCCGGGCATGAAGCGCTCGGGGCGACACCTCGGCGTCCATGGCCATGCCTCCCAGCGCGAAGTTGACGAGCGCGTGGCGGGGCACGCGGAAGCCGTCGAACGCCGCGCCGCCCTCCTCCGTGGCGGCGTGCGGCAGCATGAACCGCCCGGGGGGGTGCCACCGGAGCCCCTCCAACACCACCGCCCGGAGGTACGGCATCCGCGGCGGGTGCTTCTGATCGTCCAGCCGGATCAGGTCGCCGGCGAGGACGTCGCGTATCTCGGCCCAGAGCTTCGCCTGGATCGCCGGCCGCGCCACCAGGTTCGCCAGCGTCCACGCCAGGAACTCGGAGCACAGGCTCACCATCTCGCGCTCCGTCAGGCTCCTCTGGCTGCCATCATTATCCTCGCCGGGGATCCGGAGGCCGAGCAGCGAGTCCGCGTCCTGCATCTGCTGCGCGCGCGCCCGTATCAGAGGCGCGAACAGCTCCTCCCACCGGCGGCGGATGGACATCATCTTCTCCCACCGGCGGCGGTACACGAGCCTGGTCACCGCCGGGACGACGCTGAACACCTGGAACCCGACCACCGACGTCAGGAACTCCCTCTGCAGCGCCGTCACCGACGCCACCACGCCGTCGCCGAAGCACATGCGGACGAACACGTGGAAGATGGCGTGTCCACCACCACCACCACCCTGTCGTTTTGCATCATCTGCCGCGCCACGCCGGCGACGAGGCCCGCGGCGGCCCCCCGGAGGACCTTCCCCGTGAGGTTGCGCCGGAGCGCGCGCCACAGCGGGCCGTACGCCGCCGACGTGATGTTGTGCTGGTCGCTGGAGAAGACGCGGGTGGCCAGGTTCGCCGGCGGCCGGTCGGCGAACGCCGCGCCGCCCTGCACCAGCACGCGCCGCGGTCCGCGATGAACACCACCGGGCTCGGGAGCAGGTGCAGCGTGAACACCGGGCCGTACCACGACCGGGCCGCGCGCACGATCAGCTCGATGCCGTGGCTTGTCCGCCCGATGAAGAGGAGCGGCCCGATCACCGACAGCCCGGTTGGCCCGGGCGGGAGCGAAGGCTGCTTTCCGGTGTCCGCCCGCCGCCTAGAGACAAGGTGATAGGACAGGGCAAGGCACAAGTAGGGCTGGACAAAAAACTCGTAGCTCGGTTCGGCTCGTGACTAGCTCGGCTCGGCTCGTTTACTTTTTTCAACGAGCCGAGCCAACTTTGTAGCTCGTTATGTTTAACGAGCTAGCTCGAGCTGGCTCGCGAGCC
>LAPY01001217.1:58542-76411 GCA_000970635.1 Eragrostis tef
GGGGGGGGGGGGGAGAGAGAGAGAGAGAGAGAGAGAGAGAGGACGATATGGTGTAACAGAATTTGGCGGTAGTTTTCAAGGGGCACGAACCACAAGAAAAAGATGGAAAAAATGCATAATTCTAGGAGAGTATTGTCATGATAACCTCCAGGCAGTAGTTTGGTGCAGGTCCAGAGATTCACAAGCCTCAAGCAGTAAAAAACTATTGTTAAAGAAAGAGAACCCAAAAGATTTCTGCGCTCGGCGCCGGCAGCCGCGACCGTCGATTTCTGCTCTTCCCTTCTTTCGTTGGGCCCACATCACCCACATGCAAAGCAGAGCAAATAAACTAGTATTTCTTAACAGACTTGCTCGTCGCATGGGTTGAACGGACATGCCGCATGCATCGGCGCCAGAATAAAATAGCTCGGCGCCGTTTGGCTCTTGTTGGGCTTGCTCTAAGGCGTCAGCTAGTCAACACCGAGAAGATGGGGAAATGGGTCAGTCAGAAAGACAGAGACCGCAGAGGAAATGGGCCAGCAGAAGTCTGGGGCCTGAACAGTCAAAGCCTGCGACAGGCCCATGAAAAATTCAGAGCATACAGGGGCAAGTTGATGTATGTGATTGCCTTCATGATCGTCAACACGTCACCTGTTCATCAATAGCCACCGCTTTGTTTTCATCGCTCAGAAGCCATCAACGAATGTCCTAGTACGATTTAGTACAGAAAAATTATGAAGGTTGAAATTGGTTGTAGCAACATGCTTCCCAGTCCAGCACTGTAAGGAGTTAACATTGGAACAAAAACAGTGCAGCATTATTTATGAAGGTTTGGTATATGACAGCCAACTGTCGCAATAGCAATGACGCTAACGACAGGCTCAACGGAAATTGCCGGCATTCACTCATGGCCCATTTTCGGCCAAACAATCACACCGTGGTGCTAGTAGTTTCACTAACCTTGGAAGACATGAAATTACATGTTAACTAATAAATGGGTCAAGCAATCATTTATTGCTTTTCTGTTAGTTTGGGCTTGGAAGACTACGGCAGAAGGGACTGCCCTAGGCAAGGCAGTTACATATATTCAGAGTTACAGTCCTACACAAGGTATACAAATATGATCACACCTGCACAAACTTTGGAACTATTTTACAACAAATACAACACATGAATATGATCTCACATCGAATAGATGGGCTAGTTCTTCACTTCAGGAGGTAGACGACCTCGATCAACATCTTGCTGCTTCTTGCTGCAGGGTGGAGACCACAAGGGCCACAACAACTACTTGCCATTCACGCTATGCTTATAGCCAGTTGCTCAAATCCCTTGGCAATAGTTTGCTGGTGTTTGCTTGTAAACACGTCAAGCAAGGACCTCACAGCAGAAGATAGCATAACTTTCTGCGTTACGTTCGGGCTGAAACCATCCTCATCATTTATAGTCACCGTTGGCAAGGGCTGGTGCTCAACATTATTGAATGTTGAGCATAATGACTTAAGCCAATCTTCTAGAAAGGATGCTTTCTGCTAAAATTGTAAACGGGTCAGCTGCGCCTAAAATCAACAGACTGATAGATCCATCAGTCAACTACAGAAACATAAAGAATAAATATGACACATTTACCCATAAAGGAATTTGCAGTCAAATGATATATCTACTGAGAGCAAGCAGTGTCTCATGTTACTCGTTTATACTTTGGAGTGTTTCTTGTTAATTATATACGAAAACCTACAGAAGTTATATCAAAAAAAATTTGACTGAAAAGAAGTTATATCAAATTAAACCCTCATTATGCAATGAAATATCTGTTTGTTTCTTAGTAAGTAATGAGATGATATTATCATCATATGATTTGATTTCTAGGGCTTCGTAATAGAGAAAGCAGACTTAAATTCAGTACTAACTCTGTCCCAGAAATGCTTATAGTATTCTATGTTTGATAATTACATCATGAAAGGACTCAAGGAGAAACAAATGCTCCTGAAACAAACAACATAAATTTCACCTGAATGATAATTACAACTGAACCGTATTATCCAGATGAAGACTCAATCGTACAAAGATCACTAACAGACAATACTTAAAGGAGTTCTTACCTTGATAAGAAAATCTTTCAGGCTTGGATCATCATTTGGTGAGACAAAACCAAGCAAATGAAGAGCAGTAAATGTAAGCTGTAAAAAAGGGCAAAAGCTTCAACAACACCGCCAAATAGATTTATGCAACCAAAACCTCTTAAAAGTATCAATAACACTAACCTGTTTCTCAAGGTTGTCTTTCTGTTTGAAATTTGAAGGTAGTGATGCATTATTTGAACTCAACGACTCAAGAGCATGCACAAGGCCTCGAACAACATCTGGAAATGAGCTACCATAATCTGTAAAGAAGAGAGAATAAGTCCAGCAACTTCATGGATTTTTTTTTTCTTCTCGAAAACGCAGGAGAACTGCGCTTCATTATATTAAGAAGAAAATGGGAGATAAGATCCCGAATACAACACACCCCACACACTCCAGGTTTTTAGGTTACATGATCGTCAACACGTCACCTGTTCATCAATAGCCACCGCTTTGTTTTCATCGCTCAGAAGCCATCAACGAATGTCCTAGTACGATTTAGTACAGAAAAATTATGAAGGTTGAAATTGGTTGTAGCAACATGCTTCCCAGTCCAGCACTGTAAGGAGTTAACATTGGAACAAAAACAGTGCAGCATTATTTATGAAGGTTTGGTATATGACAGCCAACTGTCGCAATAGCAATGACGCTAACGACAGGCTCAACGGAAATTGCCGGCATTCACTCATGGCCCATTTTCGGCCAAACAATCACACCGTGGTGCTAGTAGTTTCACTAACCTTGGAAGACATGAAATTACATGTTAACTAATAAATGGGTCAAGCAATCATTTATTGCTTTTCTGTTAGTTTGGGCTTGGAAGACTACGGCAGAAGGGACTGCCCTAGGCAAGGCAGTTACATATATTCAGAGTTACAGTCCTACACAAGGTATACAAATATGATCACACCTGCACAAACTTTGGAACTATTTTACAACAAATACAACACATGAATATGATCTCACATCGAATAGATGGGCTAGTTCTTCACTTCAGGAGGTAGACGACCTCGATCAACATCTTGCTGCTTCTTGCTGCAGGGTGGAGACCACAAGGGCCACAACAACTACTTGCCATTCACGCTATGCTTATAGCCAGTTGCTCAAATCCCTTGGCAATAGTTTGCTGGTGTTTGCTTGTAAACACGTCAAGCAAGGACCTCACAGCAGAAGATAGCATAACTTTCTGCGTTACGTTCGGGCTGAAACCATCCTCATCATTTATGGTCACCGTTGGCAAGGGCTGGTGCTCAACATTATTGAATGTTGAGCATAATGACTTAAGCCAATCTTCTAGAAAGGATGCTTTCTGCTAAAATTGTAAACGGGTCAGCTGCGCCTAAAATCAACAGACTGATAGATCCATCAGTCAACTACAGAAACATAAAGAATAAATATGACACATTTACCCATAAAGGAATTTGCAGTCAAATGATATATCTACTGAGAGCAAGCAGTGTCTCATGTTACTCGTTTATACTTTGGAGTGTTTCTTGTTAATTATATACGAAAACCTACAGAAGTTATATCAAAAAAAATTTGACTGAAAAGAAGTTATATCAAATTAAACCCTCATTATGCAATGAAATATCTGTTTGTTTCTTAGTAAGTAATGAGATGATATTATCATCATATGATTTGATTTCTAGGGCTTCGTAATAGAGAAAGCAGACTTAAATTCAGTACTAACTCTGTCCCAGAAATGCTTATAGTATTCTATGTTTGATAATTACATCATGAAAGGACTCAAGGAGAAACAAATGCTCCTGAAACAAACAACATAAATTTCACCTGAATGATAATTACAACTGAACCGTATTATCCAGATGAAGACTCAATCGTACAAAGATCACTAACAGACAATACTTAAAGGAGTTCTTACCTTGATAAGAAAATCTTTCAGGCTTGGATCATCATTTGGTGAGACAAAACCAAGCAAATGAAGAGCAGTAAATGTAAGCTGTAAAAAAGGGCAAAAGCTTCAACAACACCGCCAAATAGATTTATGCAACCAAAACCTCTTAAAAGTATCAATAACACTAACCTGTTTCTCAAGGTTGTCTTTCTGTTTGAAATTTGAAGGTAGTGATGCATTATTTGAACTCAACGACTCAAGAGCATGCACAAGGCCTCGAACAACATCTGGAAATGAGCTACCATAATCTGTAAAGAAGAGAGAGAATAAGTCCAGCAACTTCATGGATTTAGTTCATTAGCTGGACAATGTGGGCAGTCAAGAATCAGGAAACTGACATCCAGCAAAATGGTATACATGGCACAGTATTACATTTAACTTTGGAGAGATAATTATACCAAGACAAGATTTTAGCACATAATGTGGGCAAATGCACTATCAAAAGCGGACAGACAAAGCTTTAATCCAGTTATGACATTTTCCAAATTATGGAACTCAACACTTAACCAAAGGCTGAGAGTATAAGCCAGGGGACAAACCATTCTTTGAGACTGGCACCGCTAAAGCAACAGCTGCATGCATCCTTATCTTATAGTTGTCTGAGTCACGGATTAGAAGTAGAAGTATGCTATAAACACTTGATGCCCTGTTTCAAAAGGCTCATCAGAACTACTAGAAACATATGTAGTTGGAGCCTCCACAGAGATATTATCACTGATAAGGTTCGTAACAAGGACAATATAATAGGCAATATGAAATCTAAACACATGAAATTAAGTCATTAGTATGAATCACAAGTGCAGTCAATCAAAAGATTCTTTAAGCATGCAAATTTGCAAACAGTCACACTCGGTGTACTATGCTATTTGTGAACCTGTCCCATGGTGGAACTAGTGCCTACAAGCTAATAATATGGAAAATGAGAATTTTTTAGAGAGAACAGTCTAGAGAAAACCAGTGCCTCCCCTGCTGTATTTATGTCCAAAAGGAAAAAATTGTACAAGCGAATTATGCCCACACTAATTGCCTGAAGCATTTAGATAAACAAGGCTTTACTCCTCTTCCATGTGTACAAATACATACCAAGGCATATCTTGAAGTCTCAAGGTATCATTCATGAATAAGTTGCTAAGAGCATGGCAAACATTCCACTGGACCTAAATGAAAAACAAGAAAACATGTCAAAGTTCAAATAGCTGTTCAACTAAAGAATCTTTGAACTTGACAACCACTTCATCATCACATATTAGAAAGAAAGAAAAATATTTACACTGCTATCTCTTGCGTAATATAGGGCAGAAAACTACGTGTAAGGATGAAACAATCCATAAACATATTGTTGAGTGAGGTGTTCCTCAAGGATTTTTTTTCCTCGAACACGCAGGAGAGTGTTCCTCAAGGATGAAGACATGTATATTTTTCCTCTTGACTCGACACAAGACATGGCTCAGATTTGAGGATTATTCTTACGAGAATTAAAAAGCAGTCAGCACGCGCTCCAATTTTTTTACATGCAAACACTAGTACCTTTACATTCCCAGTTGTCACACAAGACATCAAAGCTTGTACCATTCTTTCAAGCCAGGCAGGATCTCCATAGAAAACTGAATCACTGTTACAAAGATCCAGAAAATTGTAAGATGAACTAAGCATCAAAGAAAATAGTGACCAATATTTACAGAATGTTAGCAAAACCTTGAGTTATTCATTGTGTTAGCCTGGTGATTGAATCTGATGAATCTTGAAAGATACCCAAGAGCTCTAACAGCATTTGATTTCACCTGAATAAATATGGAAAATAAAAACATCAATGCCACTCTTTATGGCATATACTCTTTCAAAATGAATTTTTCTCTTTTACAATGCATGCTGTATTTCCAATCATCTCTGCATTCTTCATAGTCAAAACTGAAATCTGACATGGATGACAAGAACAAACACGAGCAAAATTACTCACAAATGCAAGCTTACTTTTTCACCATCTTTGGCCAGACGCAGAGAAATCTCAACCAACTTCGATATGGTAGATTTATTCAATATACCTATAGATGAAAATAAAGCATCACCATGTTGTATAAGTGTATATTACAATTGGTACAACCATCAACATGAAATACATACCTGCAGTGGGATCTGCGTGCCCTTCCAGTGCTCTAAAACGAATACAAGAACAAAGATTCGCCAAAGCCCATGAAGCGGTGATGCGACCCTGAATATTCATGTTTACAGTAAAGGATTACGGCAAGGAGGAGGGAGGTCAAGGAGTGAAAGAAAGAGGTTAAGCCTATACCGGAGTTGATGAGTTATGAGTATTAAACTCAATGGCGTCTATGAACTGGTCAGTTAGACTATGTCTGCATAAGAAAATTTCATAAATACCCTGAGTTTAGCACTTGAAGGAGATCCACAATGCAAGCACGGTTCAGAAATTACCTTGATAGTATTTGAGGAAAACATACAACAATACCAATTGCTCGACATGCAGCTGACCTTACAGTTGGAGCTGCATCGCTCAAAGCTGCATGAACCTACATAAAACGAAATCTCAAGATGAGCTAGGAATACAAAACGAAATAAAAAAAATTGAGATTTTATGTCCAAAAAAAGGTGACGTGCCACACTTACAGATGAGGAGGTCACCGAATCTCTCTTATTTTCTGGAAGAGAGAAGAAAACTTCAGAAGTCATGCCAGCAAAACATGTGAGTGATGCTGTCCTGACCTAGAAATAAATAGATACTTATTTAGTCCAGGAAGAAAAAATGGAGTAAACCTTGTTATTAGCTACAAAAGTGTTTACATCAGTCCATGCATCACTACTCTATTTACAATGCTCCCTACATTATTTGGCATGTCACTAGACAATCAAAATTCTAGGAGTAAATTTCACATAACCACCAATATTTTCAGTTAAACATCACAAAGCCACCAATTTGGATGCCCATATCACAAACCCACCAATAGTTGAGGTTACTTTCTCAAAAAGCGACCAATTCTCACAAACACTCAGAAACCTACGACTATTTGTACCCAAGTAACACAAAACTACGACTTTTGAGTTCAATTTCACAAAACTACAACTATTTGAACCTTTTATAACGCAAAACTACGACTTTTAGGTTGGCCCCACCCGTCAGTGACACATTTTCATTTGGATGAAATGTGTGACTGACAAGAGGGTCTGGATCCAAAAGTCGTAGTTTTCTGTTACAAAAGGTGCAAATAGTAGTAGGTTTATGAAATTTACTCTATCAGCAGGGATGGCATGGTTGTGGCATTAGCCCAAGGCTGCAAGATGCCTCATTCACGCACCTCTAGCGCAGCGGCCCAATAGCTGATGTCGTCGTGTAGAATTTGAACACGTACGCGACCCCGCCGCAGCTACACTTAGGCCCTCCCCTTTCCCATTCAGCTCGAGCCATCTCCAGCACCGACTACTCAATTTAGAGTTTAAACAGAGTGAGAGAAGAAGCAGCGGTGTGGCACTCAGGGTTAGTTTGGTTGGTGCCCTCGTTGCATTTGCCTGGCCTGAGATGGTGCCTGAGGTTAACCGTATCGTGTTTGGTTGTTACCCTGAAAATCTGCCTGCTCAGGCACCTCCTCAGGCGAGTCCATCAGGCTCAGGCGCTCAAAATCGAGCGGCTGAGCCAACGCTCCTGCGACCCCTCCACGCCTGGCCCTTCTTCTTCCTCTGTTTCGCTCTCTCCTCCCGAGCAACAGACGCAGATTGCGCGGCCCCACCTCCCGCGCCTCTGCGGCTCGGGCACCCCCACAGCATGCGCCTCCGTAGCTCGCGCCTCTGCAGAGATCGCCACCCCATTCGCCAGGGATCAAGTTTTGTTATTCCTCAATTTTTGTTTTTCCCCTTTCCAAGCAAGTCCACAAATCTTTCAAATACGCAAAAATCGCCATGAATATGACCACAATTGATCATATCCATCCCTAATAAACTTTACCACGAATTCATATCGGTGTTTATGGATACTCCCGACGAACTGCTATCCATCTCCTTCGAGGCAGTTCGTTGGGGACGATGAGTGCGAATCCGCAAAATTCGAAAAATAAACCATGAATTAGCCCAAATCGATCATGCCACTGTAGTATGCACTTGCTCACGAATCCATTTTGATGGTCTCCCGCACCTATTAGATCAAGAGTGACAGGCGGCGATCGATCCTTAGGCCGCACCATGTGGTTCTGGCTTGGGAAAAGAAAGCAGAGAAAGCGGTAGTTCTCTTTTACGTGTTTCAGGAAACAAAGCGATGTTTCGATTTATTGTTTTCTTTCAGGCAACCTGCTGCAACCAAACACCTTCGTCTGTTCTTGCCTGACCAGGCACACTTTTTTCTCAGGCACCAAGGCCAGGGTAGCAACCAAACTGACCCTCAGTCGCACTGCATTTGGATGCCTCGTCTGGCTATATGCCACTAAGCTCCTGGCCGCTATGCTCATTGGGTGCGGCTGCATTGGCATCTCAAGTCACCATTAGATTTGCGGTTGAGCAAATCACATGTGGCACCGGTAACAGGAACAGTGTCAATCAAGAATTGGTTGGTCTGTGAGAACGGAACCCCAACTATAGGTGGGTTTGTGAAATGGGAATCAAAGTTGGTAGGTTTGTGATGTTTAGCCCAAGATATTGGTGGTTCTATGAAATTTACTCAAATTATGACAACACAGCTTCAGAAAGATAATCAATATCAGCAGCAATGTTTCTGGATTAATTGACTTCTGTCAGTAAAGTGGCAGACACTTTTGTCCCA
The DNA here is from genome assembly GCA_000970635.1 of Eragrostis tef. Classification (NCBI taxonomy): domain Eukaryota; kingdom Viridiplantae; phylum Streptophyta; class Magnoliopsida; order Poales; family Poaceae; genus Eragrostis; species Eragrostis tef. The sequence continues at coordinate 67,322 of LAPY01001217.1, forward strand.
TTGTGCTTCACTATATCAGAACTAATAACATAGATTATTGATAAACTATAAAATCTAATGGGTATTAGCTCTGCATATAATAAAAAGCAAAGGACAAGTTTTTGAGGTGGTAAATTACCATAGCAGAGGTATGGGATAACCCCAGAGAGAGATGGTTTTCTAGCACCTCTATCCAACGGCTAGTTCCAAGTGTTATGTCCAAAGTGCAATTTTGTGATGATCCAGCGACTTCAGTTTCAAAGTGAGGTGCAGATTTAATACTTTTCTTTATGGTACAATCAGAAATTTGCTGAATATCCACCAATCTACATTCTTTGAGGTCATCCGCTCCCTTGAATCCGGATGAAACACGCAAACACTCATCCATTACCTGGCAAATAAAAGTATAGTAACCATGTGCGATAATAAATGATCAAGTGACCACTTAACGTTACTAAGTTATGGTCATGAGTAAAAAAATGAATGGTCTACTGTCTACTCACAAAGCTAGAAAGTTCTAAGAGACGGCATTTAATATTTATGTCAATAACAATAAAAAAAACTTATGAAAAAGGGTTTAATCATACTGCAGTAACCAAGCTCGCAAGAGTTAAAGACTGACAACAGGAGATTCAGGCAATTTCCACCAAAAGGAAAAAAAGAAAAGAAAAGAGGGACATTCAGGCTTCATATACTAATGAAAAGCCTAAGCACAGGGTACACAATGCAAACAGTGTATATCTTATGTTTGGGAGAAAATGTCAAGTGTACAACCAACTTCATGTATTTTATTCTATGCACAACTTCTAACGATGAACCTGGAGCGTGTTAGGTATACAAAATGGAAAATTGATCATCAGGGAAAGAAACGATAAATGGGTTTGTAATATTAAGCAAAGTGCAAAGGTTGGGAATAGCAAAACGTCCAAAATCTGTTCAGAATGTTCAAAAGAATCCATGATCTACATTCCACAAGAAAAAAAAAATGCATAGAAGTTCCTGTTTCATCCCACAAGAATAAAGACATCTACAGAAAACCTTACCTTGATTCCGGCCACGAGACATCTTGCCCTAAGAGATGGTTCTTCTTTAGGTCCAGGAGGCCCAATGTTAGCATCACATTTTTTGTCTTCAAAGCTTTGCAATTGTAATAAATCAAGAACATTGACCTGGATTTTATCCCAAATCATGTTTGTACAGCTTGGGTAATTGTGAACCACTGTTCTTAACACCTAAGTACACATAAAAAAGGATCAATAACTGCATGAACATTCACTGTCAATGACATACAAAGGTGCACAGCAATTCTTTCCCATGGTTACACCCCACATTGACATACACCCAAAATAGACAATTTTAAGAAAAAATATTCAAGTAGTGGTAATCTCATTAGATGGTCCTTACAATATTATTTGTTATATATGAACTTTATTTTCACTTAATGCAAATGGAAGTTGTTGAATAAAATAGACTTGCATCTTTAGTTAATGAAAAGGATGACTGTTTGAATGAAACGGCACCATTTGCATTTTATATAAGTAAGGAAACAACACATGCATTACTGTTATATAAGAGCATCTCCAAGAGAGCCCCATAAACCTCCCTTAAATTAAAATATTGGGATTCAATCAAAAAAACCATCTCCAACAGCCCCCTAAAACCACCCCCAGTCTTTTCATAACCCCTAAACTCCCCTCATTTGTAGCTACAAACAGGGGAAGAATTGGGGCTCCCATCTCATCTTTTTCCTATGGAATTAATGTTTTTGTGGCCCCAAATGCTGATGTGGCCCAATCAAAAGTCTTTTAATCCACTTTTAGGGGAGAACTGTTGGAGGAGGAGAGAAAAAATGCCTCTCATAATTTTTGGTTGCTCCCAATAACAAGTTTATGGGACCAATTTTATGGGAGTCTCTTGGAGATGCTCTAATTCCTGCCGGTCCCATAAGCCAAATGGAAACGTGGAATTATTTGACCTCAGGAAAGCAGATCAAAGAGGGAGATAACAAACAAATGCAAAAGGACTATTTAAGCATAACAGAGTCAGAGGGACGACTTGCCTGGAAAGCTCCACATCTAACACTGAAATGTAATCTCTCTTCTATAAAATGAAGAAGAACAGCTATCACACTTGACTCTTGTTGATTATACGATGGTCCTGTAAGATCATATTGATACAAAAATTAAAAGTAAGTCAGTATTTACCAAACCTTTCTGAACATTAACAACTTTTCAGGACTTCTATGAAGAAAATAACATATTTTATCATTAAAATGAGAAAAGTAAGGCAAAGCATAAATTAAGACAAATAAATTCAAGATTACAACGCCTAACCAGAACGGCAATCCTGAATGAGAACGTCAAAGACATCCAAAGCAGGTGGCACCTTCGAGAATGCCGCCTCCAAGCAATTTAGAACATTAACCTGTTGTGGAGTCATGTAAGGTATATGGAATACAGCCATTCAGGAATACATGAAATAATATTCAAATTTTGAAAACTAACCAGCAAGGCATAATGTTCGGTCTTATTTGATTGTGTGTTCAATAATCTACCACACATGGCTGTAATAACTGTTGGCAACAATTCCTTTGGCATCCGAGTGTATCTGTTCAATCCAACATACTGTTAATTATACAGCATCAGCAAAGGAAACATAAACCTAAGTTGGGGGCTGGGGATAAGATCATACGGTGTTGCAGATATCAAAAGAATAAGAATCTTGAATAATGCCGCAAGCAAAGTAGCTTGAGTTTCACGCTGTACCAAATACAGTGCTCCTGCCAAACAGATAACCTAAAATTGAGTACATCCTTTGCAATGTAAAAGGGATCTATAGATAGATAGGAAAAATGACCGAAGAAAAGGATCTGCCTTAAGTGAGACCCATGACACTAAAACAAAGGAACCAATTCTGGCTCAAGTGTCCAGCTGACTAGCTGTAGTGTTAAGGCTATGACAAAGTTAAGCAGGTTGCTACTAGTAATGATATGATAGTGATATAAAAGTACTGTTCTGGAATGATATTGTTGGTGGTGCATCGATGGCCTGATAGAAGAGCAAGGAAGATACATTCCATGGAAGGCGCGTCCATCAGGCGAAGGCAAATAGACATAGGAGTATATTACATAGGTAACACGTGGGTATGGAGTGTGGGTCCGCTGTGGCAGTTTGAGGATGAGGGTGCAAGGGTGCTTATACATGTATCTACATCCGTTTTCAGATAATGAATAGAACTGAAATCGATCTAGCTATCCGTTATTCTTGTGCTGCAAGTTAAGCTTGGTGAGAATTGCCGAGAACCTCACATCGCTGGAGCCTCACCACCAGCAGCCACGGCAGATATCAAAATATTTATGTATTCGAATTTCAAAATGTCAGTAACTGTCCTACCAGTATGAAGTTGCATTAAAATTTGACCAAGCGAGCAAGATAACGTAGTAAAAGATCCGCGCTTGTATGACTCCTTGTACTCCGCAACTTGTGTCAAAACTAATGCTTGCCCTTCAAGCATGACAGCGATGGTTGATGCTGCCTCAACACGTACCTGTACATAACAAACTCAGGCCATGTCCATAATGTGCATTGAGTTACTAAACAGAAACATGACTGATTCAAGATGACCATAACCCAACATATTAAGACATACATAACTGAGGATTAACACCTACATAACACTTTTTAAAACTGGAAAGAAGAAAAAATGTATCACTAAGATAAAAACCCATAATATCATATAGACAAACTCCAAGAGCCTGCACACACAGTGCAACCCTGGAGCACTATTTAAAAGTTTAGTTGGGTGGTGGGGACAGAGAGTGTGTGCGTAGCAAAGGTTGGATCAAGGGAGACTGTTATCCATTTGCCTGTGCATAGCAAAACTACAGCCATTAATTCATTCGGCACCAAAACAATGTTAGCATTCAGTTAAAGCCCATAGCAGAGAGATTGGGATGGCACTGAAGCAGCACATATTTGCCAAATGCGGAATAAGAAAAGGGATTTGGTGTTTTCACCCCTGCTTTCAAAGCTAATTGCGTTTTTACCCCTCCTTTTCACGGATTGTGAATTTGCCCCTCCTTTTAGAAAATGAAGTCTCCGTCTACCCCTCGTTTTCCAATCCGTCAGCGCAGCCAAAATTTTGGATCTAAAAAAAAAAGAAAAACGTTTTGAAAAATGGAGAAGGACCGAACTGCCCCTGACTTAATCTCTCTTCTCTCTCCCGTACCTGTTTCTCTCCTGTTCCAACCCAAGCGGCTCAGCTGGGCGGGAAGAAGGGGCCGGGGCAGCACAGTTGGCTGAGGGAAGAAGGGGCCGGGGGCGGCACGTCCGGGAGGGGAAGAAGGGGGCGCCGGTGTTGTTGGAAAGGGAGGAGCAGAGGCGGGAGGTATAAGGTCCGTTTGGATTCCTTGCTGTCTCTCTTGTTGCCTTGCTCACTCGCCTGCCCAGCCAAGGACAGGCAAAAGCACGATAGGCCCAGTTATTTGGTTTCGTTGCCTTGCCCTCTCGTGTCTCTTCTACCCCTTTTCTCTTTGATTCATCCACCGGAAAGATTCCATGGTAGAGAAGCTGATTGAAGCTCGAGTCGAGACGAGGAAAACTTAATCTTCACTGCTTGTCTCTGAATGTGTTGGGGGAAAGCTCAATCTGAGTAGTGAGGAGCTGATTTTAGGATGGTGTTGGTGGATCTGAGGAAGGGAAGGCTGTGCTTGTCCTGCCGTTGAGCTCGCCCCCATGGCCGGACAGATGCTGCTACTTTTGTTGCTGGTCTCATGCGCCATGAAGCAGCACATGCAGCGTTGGGCAAGGAGCAAGGCATCCAAACGGACCCATAATCTTCTTTCTTGTTATGCTTGGTCCAAATGTTGCCCAAATACTGCTGAAATGATGTTGAAATGCTGCTGAATTCGTGTCAGAATTTTGCTTAAAAATGTCAAAATGTTGCTGAAATTAAGGCAAAAGATGCTGCTGAAATTTTCCAAAAAATTGTAATTTCGAAATATATTTAAATTGTTTCAAATGTTTACTGTCCAAGATAAACATTCTTTGAAAACAGGGGCAAAATCACAAGCTGTTACCAAAAGTGGGGGTAAAATCGCAAAGGCATTTGAGTCTTTTTACATCAGATTTAACACCGTCAAGTCCCTCTAATGAACCAGGGGTAAACTGATGCTTCATTTCCAAAAAAGAGGGGCAAATTCGCAATCCGTGAAAAAGAGGGGTAAAAACGCAATTGGCTTCGAAAGCAGGGGTAAACACACCAAATCCCATAAGAAAAAGATATCAAATAATTATGAAGTGCAGATTTGAGAAACATTGCAGTCAAGATATATGTTGGTAATAACAAACATGTACCTTTGTTATAGGATCAAAAATCAAGCATGTCATCAGAGTTGCTTGATGCTTCCTGTACAAGAAACAAACACTATACCATTAGTTGACAGACAAGAGTGAGAAATGTCATACCTACTGTATGTGGAAGAGTTTACCTTTGTTGGAGAACATCATTTTCAGGCAAAAGCAATGGCCATAGAGACGTAAGTAACTTTGGATCAGCACGACAGATATCCTTAAAATGGTGAGAATATGAAAGTGAGATAGTTCCTTGAATAACATTTTTAGGGGTAATACAGTAGGGGAATCCCCTAGTGTGCTAGATGTATTAAATATATAAAAGCCAAAAAAAGGTAAGCTATCTCATACTACCTCCGTTCTTAAATTGATGTCGCCGTTGGCTTTTTGAGTTACATTTGACCATTCGTTTTATTCAAAATATTAGCTTAAATATGCAAAATTATAAGTTATATATCAAATTTCTTTAGTGATAAAACAAATCGTAACAAAATATTTGATGAATGTTAAACTTTTTTGAATAAGACGAATGGTCAAACGTAACTCAAAAAGTCAACGACGACATCAATTTAAAAACAGAGAGAGTAAGAGGCAATCCCTTCACGGAAAATCAGCAAAACCAATCGGAAATATCTAGTACCTCACGTGAAAATAGGAAGGTCCATGTTTTTTCCCACACGGAAATAGGAATTTTCTATGCTGCTTTGTTACAGGATATGTACTACCCACCGATGAAAGAACTAAAGATAAACTGAATCTAAGAAAGACGAAATGCTGAACTAGTGCTGTACAACTTGATGTTTCTTGAATAATATTAGCACATTGAAATGTTTGATGTTGTGTTTTGTATTTGTCATCCCGTGAAATTGACTTAGGAAAAAAAAACTTGACCTGCTGGGTGTAAGACCGCCCCCGCGGCATTGTGATAAGGGAAGACCTCTCACACAGACCAAGAAAACCCACAAACCCCTTTCCATGCCCTTACATAGGGGCCCGTAACCCATGTGAGGCTGCGCCAGCGCACGTACTGTAACCGCAGCTGGGCCGGGCCTTAACCCATGCTTTGGAGCAATACGGAGAAACGAGTGGATTTTTTTAACAAAGAACAAAAATTGCTCCCACCGGAAGTCGAACTCAGGACCTTGGTTGTGCTACTCGGGCACCTTGCCATCAAACCAAAGGCCCTTTCGCCTTAGGAACAAAAGTACAACATTAAAAAGGAACTAAGCAAGTTCTTCATGTTGGCTCATGTCAGTGAAGTCACGGGTTATCTTAATAGTCAGATATTTAGTTGTTTGAAACAGTAGCTATCTATTTAAGAGTGGCCTCATCCATTCATATTATCAGATTAAAGGGAATAACCATCATAAATAAACAATGATGGTACCTTAACAACATTTGAGGATCCAACCACTGAGACGTATTAGGAAACAATGGTCAAAATGGATGTATTAGAATTAAAAAGACAGGCATGTGACTGAAACTTAGTCATATTGCATAGCTACATACCTGTATACAAAGGATGGCAGCTAATCTAGCCTTTGAACTCCGGAAGCGATCTCCATTTTTTGCATATCCATCACTATCACTAAGATCTGAATCTGACGAGCTTAAATCATATTGGGAAGATTCACTTTCCGAACTTCGACCATTTAATGAGTCATCCCCTCTTTCATCCTTGTTCCGTAAATGAGGTGGTCTATATCGTCCACGATTCATAGCCCTTGGTTTTGAGTCTGTTTTGATTTCCTCTCGAGTTATTACAGGAGGAGAAGATGACCTCAGGCCATATACGAAAAAAGCTTGCAGATTTGCCACAAACCCTGTTACCTTGAAGTTTGATGACCATTATTAACATTGGGTGAATAGATAGCATCAATGTTAAATGAAAGAATAAAAATACTGTTTTACACTTACATGCCCTGAAAGTGAACCTTTGGGGTCCGAAAGAACCAAATGTAGACAACGAAGAAAAGAAGTATAAAATCTGCAAAATGTTGAAGTTTACTTTGACATTGGCAATCATTCAATTCACTATAAATATGTTCTGTATGAAACAATTGAAGTACTAACCTTGACATGACACTATTCTCTATTATAAGGTTTCTGGCAGTTACAAAATCCATAACTTTCCTGAAGACCTATAAAGTACAAGAAAGAAGATTAGGACTAAAAAAAGATCTATGCACCCGAGCCAAAAAATAAATAATGAATGGGCATCAACCAGTGCTGAAATTTGTTGGCATCTGGTAAATAGTCGACTGACAGCAGTTGTCTAAGTAATCAATCATGAATGGCTGTTGCATATAACCATAGTTTTAAGACGTCACCTAGCATCTGGGTGCACCTCCAACACCTTGGGACGCTTTGGCCTTGTAGTGTTGCCTAGGCGCACGGGCGCACCTCCAACGCCTCAGGACGCCTAGGCGCCTTAAAAACTATGCATATAACATTCTACTGTATATTGCTGCTAATGCCCAAGCTACAGTACTAGCTACGTCACTAAATGCATCATGTGACAATACCATCAGGGAATAGGGAAGATGAAAAAAAAAACACTAACCTCAATGGCAGACAGCCACAAATCGTCTGACATATTTGATGCAATTGTACATAGTACATCTTCCACCATAGAAAATGCAGATATTTGCATATCCCAGATATTGGAAATTTTATTATTTACTGGTCCAGAAACATGGGAAGAAATGCCAGTGCCACTTGGTTTCTCATATAGATTCAGTTCAGCTTGCAAGCATGATACAATTGAGATGAGCACTCCGAGTGCATGCGAATTTTCGGCTAATGAATTATTTCCAAAATTCCTGCTCAAGAACCTGGCCATTGAGAGAACAGGGTTATGACGAGCAATATAGCTTAATACGTGACTGATGACATCTTAACTAACCATGGTGAATGATGCTAGAGTACAGGTATCACATGAATTGATTACAATAAATTTAGCACCTATGCTAGAACTATTAGGAGTCCTTTTTTCCAAAAAAAATGAAAAGAAATAATAAAGAGAAAATATGTACTGCGACCACACAAACTTTCCTAAGGAAGAAAATCCCCACCCTTGTTTCTAATTTTGGTAATTAGTTAGAACAGGTATTTAGAACTCAGTAGAAAGAAAAGAAGTACATGAAGCAGCTTCTCTGGTATTTCATAATACTCAACAGCTAACCTAAGGATCTGTAGACATTCAGATGCTGTATTCAATGCCGCTGTCCTAACAGAGAGGCCCTTCACACATGCACCTTCAATCGAGCACTTCACAAGCGCATCAAGAAACTTCAACATTGCAAGCCGACCAGAAGAGTCAAGCTCCATACGCGTTTTACATATTATATCATGGACCTGCAAATGTAAATGTTTTTCAGGAAAGTTAAACTAACAAGGATGCAACAGAACCTAAAATGCTGAACTTACTCATGGGTCAAATTGATAAGAGCTAGTATTACAATTACAAAGCATAGCAATCTATCACTGACAGGATTATCACAATAATTTGGCAAGTGATAGAAAATGGATAACCATGGTTTCGAGCCTCCAACTGGAGTAACGAAACCTCAATATATACTACAGCATGCTAAAGCTAAATTGAAGTTGCATTCTACTGTAGGCCCTCAAACGAATAGCTGGAAAATATCGACCACCTAGCAGAAGCAAATAACCATACCAGGTGGCAAACATTGCACAGGGCTTCGTCTGCGTCGGAGCAGGAAGCCACCGCCGCGGCCGTCTCTGCTAGGAACGCCAC
>LAPY01001217.1:83310-98403 GCA_000970635.1 Eragrostis tef
GAATAAGTATAAATGTTGGAGTACAGATGATGATCTCCCACTGCATTATTGATCATAATTCTAGTACACATTTGTTCACAGACTTTGTCGCATATCAAGACTGTCTTCTCCTTCGTCGGAGAGAACTGGGCCATGAAGTCCTTTGTCCAGTGCATGGAAAGTCAATTCAAACTGAGCAAGAAGGAGGCAACGATAAAAGGAATAGGGCTCGGGTTGTTCCAAGCAGTGACTTTTTGTTCCTGGGCACTGATGGTTTGGATCGGAGCAGTTGCCGTAACCAGAAAAACAGCAACAGGAGGTGGCACAATAGCTGCCATCATGAGCATACTATTTGGCGCAATGTAACAATCATATCACTCCTCTTTTTTGTTCAGTCAGACTAAAATATGTTCATTGAATATTTTTTATATTCATTTTGTGTATATTCAGCTTAATGGTTTTCCCTACATGGATTCAGATCAATCACTTACGCTGCACCAGACCTTCAGACCTTCAATCAAGCAAAAGCTGCAGGAAAAGAAGTCTTCAGGGTGATCAAAAAAAAGCCATCTATCAGTTATGGAAAACAAGGAGCAGTGCTAGAGAAAGTCCATGGAGAGATCACATTGCGCAGGGTGCATTTCGCCTATCCCTCCCGCCAAGACAAGCCAATTCTCCAAGGATTCTCATTGTCCATTCCTGCAGGCAAAATTGTTGCTCTGGTGGGAAGCAGTGGCTGTGGGAAGAGCACTGTTATTTCACTACTTCAAAGGTTCTATGATCCAACCTCAGGTACGCTTCAACCATTTGCATAGTGCAAAAATATACATGAACCAGTCAATATGTTTTTTCCGAGTCGGTAAATTCAACTAAAAATAAATGTCAGATGCTTGTTGCTTGAATGGTACCTGTAAGGTAGACTTAAAATTTAAAAATGTTTCAGTCCGGTAACAAGGCCTAATGCTGCAGGTGACATCTTCATTGATGGCCACAACATAAAGAAACTTGACCTGAAATACCTGCGAACAAATATAGCTTCAGTTTCTCAGGAGCCGTCACTATTTTCTGGTACTATAAAGGACAACTTGAGGATCGGTAAAATGGACGCAAGTGATGAAGAGATAACTGAGGCAGCAAGGACAGCTAACGTTCATTCATTCATATCCAAACTTCCCAATGAATACTTAACAGAGGTAAATCAACAAGTCAATCATTAAGTACTTGCTCGTGGTGAATTGTTTTGACTCAAATTTTGTTAAATGTCAACAAGACTACCGCGTCATGTGATGCATTAATAACAGAACTTCAAAATTCCTAATAGTCACAATTAAGTTCCATAGAAGAATCATGGATGGTCTGACAATATAAATCTACTCATATCAAGCAAGTCACTCTTGTTGGGACTTACGAAAACTATATTAATTCAGGTAGGCGAACGGGGTGTGCAGTTATCAGGAGGCCAGAAACAAAGAATAGCAATTGCAAGGGCAATGCTGAAGGACCCGCCAATCCTACTTCTTGATGAAGCAACAAGTGCCCTTGATTCAGAATCAGAAAAGCTAGTTCAAGACGCACTTGAGAGAGTCATGCGCGGAAGGACAGTTATCTTGATTGCCCACAGGATGTCAACAATTGTAAACGCTGACACCATAGTTGTCGTAGAGAATGGACGAGTAGCACAAACTGGGACACATCTGGAGTTACTCGAGAAAAGCACATTCTACTCCAATGTATGCAGCATGCAAAATATAGAGACAGAAGCTGAAAAGCCGGTTGGAAGGTAAACTTAATTTAGCCAGTGAAACTTTTTAGTTTACCGATGTTTTATACTCAGTTTATCGGTTATCATCGCAGAATTGTTATATGTGGGTAGGGTGCTACTTTCAAATTGAAGCAAGAGTTAATGCAATAATATGATGAACAGAGCTAGAAATGGCAAAATTTCTACAGAAAAAATATAAAACCAATGCTATAATGTTAGTGATTGTATATCGAAATATATATAAGTACTTAACAAAACTTACTGTTTCTATTTTGATTTATTGAACAAAAAACTTACTGTTTCTATTTTGATTGATTAAACAGCGCCTCTGACAGTGTAATAGAACAAATTGATGAAGCATGTGATAGGCAGTCCTCTACGAAACAGGAACCGGAGAACAAGCTAGAAGAAGTGAATTCGAAGCAACTGAAGCAAGATACTGATATTCACCCTTTCTTTAGACTTTGGTATGGACTGCGTAAAGACGACATTATGAAGATCCTATTAGGTTCCTCAGCAGCAGCCATCTCTGGAATTTCAAAGCCCTTGTTTGGCTACTACATCATGACAATCGGTGTGGCATATTATGATCCAGATGCAAAAAGAAAAGTCAGCAAGTATTCTTTGATATTCTTCACAGCTGGGATGATCACAATGGCCAGTAACATCTTGCAGCACTATATTTATGGTGTTGTCGGAGAAAAAGCAATGAAAAACCTAAGGGAGGCCATCTTTTCAGGTATGTTACATGAAAACTTGTTCATTGTTCACCTCCTCAATATCTCACAAGAGTAAAAATTATGAACTTTCTTTCGATGCAATGCAGTTGTTCTCCGAAATGAGCTTGGCTGGTTTGAGAAGCCAAAGAATGGCGTAGGATTTCTAACCTCACGCATCGTCAGTGATACCTCTACGGTGAAGACTATCATATCTGATAGAATGGCAGTCATTGTACAATGCATCTCTTCAATTCTGATAGCAACTATAGTAAGCATAAAAGTCAACTGGAGAATGGGTTTAGTATCATGGGCAGTCATGCCATGCCATTTCATTGGTGGTCTTATTCAAGCCAAGTCAGCCAAAGGATTCTACGGGGACTCAGCTATTGCTCACCAGAAACTTGTCTCCCTTGCTTCAGAGGCAGCTAGCAACATCCGAACTGTGGCATCCTTTGTTTATGAAGATGAAATAATTAAGAAGGCAGAATTATCACTACAAGAACCTATGAAAATTACAAAGATTGAGAGCATGAAATACGGAGTGATCCAAGGGATCTCGCTCTGCCTCTGGAATATTGCACATGCAGTGGCACTTTGGTACACCACAGTTCTGGTTCAGAGGAAGCAAGCTACATTTGAGAACAGCATAAGATCATACCAGATATTCTCACTCACTGTACCGTCCATCACGGAGTTATGGACCCTCATTCCCATGGTCATGTCAGCCATTGCAATACTAAATCCTGCATTCGACATACTTGACAGAGAGACACAAATTGTGCCAGATAAACCAGACAATCCAAGGGAAGGCTGGCTTGTGGGGAGAACTGAATTCCAGGATGTGACATTCAACTATCCATCGAGGCCAGAGGTAACCATTCTGGATGGATTCAGTCTAGTTATTGAACCTGGCCAAAGAGTAGCATTGGTTGGCCCAAGTGGCGCAGGAAAATCCTCTGTCCTGTCTCTAATACTAAGATTCTATGATCCTTACAGAGGTAGAGTGCTAATTGACAACAAGGACATAAGGGACTACAATCTCAGATGGCTCAGAAAGCAGATTGGACTAGTTCAACAAGAACCAATCCTGTTCAATACATCTATCAGAGAGAACATCAGTTATGGAAGTGAAAGCACTTCAGAAACTGAAATCATCCAGGCAGCAGTGGAGGCAAATATTCATGAGTTCATCAGTGGCCTGCCAAAAGGGTATGACACCATTGTTGGCGAGAAAGGAGGCCAGCTTTCCGGAGGGCAGAAACAGCGTATTGCTATCGCAAGAACTCTACTAAAGAGGCCAGTCATTCTGCTTCTTGATGAGGCGACTAGCGCACTTGATGGTGAGTCTGAGAAGGTGGTTATGAGTTCTTTAGGTGCCAATGAGTGGAAGAACAAAGATGAGCGACCGAGTAAGATTACAAGCATTACAGTTGCACATAGATTGTCCACTGTCATAAATGCAGACATGATTGTTGTGATGGAGAAAGGGAAAGTGGTAGAATTTGGAAATCACCAAACCTTGATCGCTGCAGATGATGGTGTTTACTCAAGGTTGTTCCATTTGCAAAGCAACATGAAGGATTGACTTCTATGATTCTATCTAATCAAGTTCCATTGTGCCCAAAAACACATGGCAAGAAAAGCTTTAGGTTCTTGAGCATTGTTTCAAATGCATTTACAGTTCATAAATTGTAATAACATAGTTATCTCATCATACCTTGATGATGCATAGTCCACGACAAAAGAAATGGCTACTCTAGAATACCATTCTAGTTGGAGAATTTTCACTGCCATATACCTAGCTTTTATTACTAGTTTACTACGCAAAAAGATAAGACTTGCCAACAGATGGAAGCTACATCAAAAGTACTAAAGAGAGCACAGGAATCAGTACTAAGATTGGTTCACCTGCGTGCGGTTCATCAAGTAGTTTGCTATTTTCGAAGGGTTGTCCCCTTTGTGACCAAGAAAGTTAGATCATCAACCGTCTTCTTGTCTCATGCGTGTTTGCAAGACAGTTCTGGTTTACCATCCTCAGACAGGTCGGTCTTCATTCTCTAACACCACAATACTTCATTTGATGAATGGTGGGAAAGAACAACCAATGCAACAAGTGGCCTGGTGGAAAGGACTCAATTCTCTCACAGTTTTGGGAGCGTGGACTCTTTGGAACCACCGGAATCGATGCATGTTTGATGGAGAAACCCCCAACCTAGCTGCTGTTTGGAGAAGAGTGCCGTCTGTTGTCTATGGCAGGGGCTCGAGGGTTATTCCTCTTGACTGCCGCCCTCCACGAAGAGTAGAGTAGTGTTTTGGTCGTGTAATATGTATTCATAGGTGTGAATGTGATTTTTTTTAAAAAAAAACTCTTGCTTCGAGAGTGGGTGTGTGTTGTATGGGGTCTTACCCCTTTTTTCTTCTTAATATAATGATGAAGTGCAGCTCTCCTGCATTTTTGAGAGGTAAAAAGACAAAACTTGAACTAAGCTCTCTCTAAGAAACTTGCTGAAGACCCTGGCTGAATCAAATTTGGCGACTAACTTAAAGCAGGAAATATGTCATGGAAATATATAAAACTACCATAAAAAACTTATCAACCTTCATCTATCAAATTAAAACTATCAAAAAGAGAGACAAAAGAACATACATATGAATTTAATATTAGGCATTCATAAAGATACAGGTGCGTAAGTCAACACAACCATATATTAGGTGATCTTACAGTGTCAGACCAGATCAGCACGGGAATCAAAGAATGAGGCAATTGGATGACAGTGGTGTCAAAGTTCCTGACATGAAGATGTAGGCATAACACCTTATAGGATGAACTAAGATAACAGAAATTACCTTGCTTATTACTCAACACCTTTGTCTTGTAGAGCTGACTTGATTGTTTTTTATCTACGAAACATCAAACATGTATAGCATAGAAGCAGAGAAAGACTCTTGGCAATAAATTTGGGTCAGCAACAAGTATACCTCTACCAAGTTCTACAACTTCCCATACAAGAATGTACGACCCCCAGCTCTTTTTCTTTGGACCTCGAGCTCCTAATGTTGCAACAAGCTGAGAGTATTTTCATGGTTACTCCTCATGGATAGACTAAACACTAGAAACACATGAGGAGGAAAAGCCATAAAATTGAAGGTAAAAATCACAACAGCATTCTGTCACACAAACTATGGGGGAAACTGCCTCCCACCTCTGAGCTTCACCTGGAACTTTAATACAGAATTTTACCAAATGATGATGGAGGCCAGGCAAGCATGCACTAATCATTGTAATTGGGGCCTGGCAAATTTGGAAGCAGAGAAACAACTACATCTTTGAAAGAGGCAGATCCACCTTCCAACTATGGCACAAGGGGTTCACTGAAGAAGCTAATGCTCCAAAGCCACAGAATGAATCAGGATGCGATTCCTCCTTTTTACAGCTTATAGATTCTCTATGATAGATGTGGAGTATTTGGAATCACAGGAACAGATGTGTGGTTGATGGAATCTCTCCCAACCTGAATGCTACTTTAGCACAAGCCGGAGAGGAAAGAAGACTCTGGGAGTGGGCCGGGGCAAGAGGAATTTCATCCCTCACAGCCCTGACCGGTGGAGTGTAGTTTGGTTCTTGTGTTTTGGTCGTTTTATCTTCCTAAATCAGGCGCGAATGTAAAATACAACTAACAGATATGTGTGGGGTGTGTGTTGTACAGGCTATTTGCCCCGCTTTTTCTTCTTAATATAATGATACACAGCTCTCCTGCGAGAAAAAAAAAGATTCTGTATCATAGGTGATTTTTGCCCTCTGGTGTAAGACAGGGCCTTTTCTTTTTCTTTTTGTACAGTTCTTCTGTTTTGTGTATTTAAATATTAGCTACCACGATGGGGGTTCCCCCTATTGTATATTCCTCAAAAAAGAAAATATGTACAGCAAAGTAATACGAGGAAGACGGTATTTATTTGGAATTTGGAAAGACTGAGGAATCTTTAGAGTAAGATATCCGCACCAGGAGCAGCTTTAGCTCAAAGAAGCAATATTAAACAGGATTGGACATGTAGCTGGCCTAAAGTATGTGGTCTGTAGATAAAAACAAAGTTGTCTCATGTCCAACAATTTGATTTCAACAAGAAAATACCCATGCTTAGTGGTTTTCGACGATGTGACTTTTACCACATCACAAAAGTTGTACCACCCATAAAACAGTTTTCTTAGCTTGGATTCACAGGTTTGACAGGGAGCATCATATCAGCTAAGGAGTTACATTTGAGAATGGTAGCTGAAAGTGCAGGGAATCAAATAAAAATAGTTTTATTTCATTCCAGGCTGTAGTTATTTGTCCTTCTTGATAGTATCAACAGCGTGTCCAGCAAATTTTGTAGCTATATGGTTGTTGGTACTGACATAAAAAAAACATACTGTTACTATAAAGCTCTGTGCCTGATATTCCTTTGCAAAATAGCAAAGGCTCAGCAAATGCAATGCCACTCGTCCAAAAGAAGAATGATGACTCCAAATCATCTAAACCCAATATTGCGAATGGCAAGACAAGCACATCCCCGGAACTACCAGCACCAGAAACAGAAGCTGGGGACAAACCATTTCCATTTTTTAGCCTTCTTTGCTACGCCAGTGCACTAGATTGGCTACTCATGGTATTGGGAACCATGGGTTCCTTCATACATGGCATGGCGCCTTCAATGTCCTATTATATCCTAGGGAAAACGGTTGACGTGGTCGGGGACAATTTAGGCAATAAGGAGGCCATAGTCCATGAACTCTCTAAGGTAAATTTACATCAGTTCTATTGAATGTTTATTGTTTGATTTTATTGTTATCTGACTAAGAGTGTCTACTTTTGGTATCTGTTGGCTGTTGCAGTTAATTCCATATATGTGGTCTTTGGCAATTGTTACACTTCCTGGTGGAATGATTGGTGAGTGAAGTTTACTAAGTTATAACTTTGCTATATTATTAACAATATAAACAAAAGAAAGAAGGTTGTTACTTGTGCAAGTATAAAACACAGTGAAGGTCTGAAGAAATCTATGCAAAATTATTCAAAGATAACATGCAAATTTCTGGTAAACTAGATGGGACCAAAGTAGCTCAAACTACTACTTAGTTGATGCATTATTCTCATGTGAGCTATACATTCAGCAAGTTTACAACAGTTAGAGGCTGGTACGAACTAACTTAGGGTTGAGTGTAAGCACTACTGCTGGCTCAGGTGAATAACTTCGAATATCAATGTAGTTACGAAGGAAATGGTTTAAGATTTCTACAGCTCGATCATTTTTTCGCGAAAGATCAATTCAGATCATAGTCTTTAACAAGGCCAAAAATTTGATTATAAATACAGCAGAGGGCTAGTAGCACATCATAACAGAAATAAGTGTGCAAAAAAAAATCTTAAGGTGGTAAAAGAGAGGAATCCATAATCACACCATCCCCTATGAAACTGTTTCTCCACAAGCGCAGCAACAAGAAAACACCACAATACTGGAACTGAAGTAATATAAACTGCCCTAGTCACATTCCTTTGAACTGTCTAACCATTGTCACAATGGCCTTGCTACAGAAATCGCATGTTGGATGTATACAAGTCAGAGGCAAATGGCACACATGCGGCTGGCATATCTGAGATCAGTGCTCAGTCAAGATGTTGGAGCTTTTGACACTGACTTAAACACAGCGAATATTATAGCTGGAGCAACCAACCACATGAGTGTCATACAAGATGCAATCGGTGAAAAGGTATCAACTTTTATCATATAATATTCACTGCAGGATTCACTAATCCAAACAGAATTGCTTGATGACAACAAATCTTAAAAGTTGGCTTACTTTTCTCATCAGATGGGTCACTTTGTGTCAAACTTCTCCACATTCTTAGTCGCTATCATTGTTGCCTTCGCGTGCTGCTGGGAGATCGGTGTGCTCTCTTTGTTAGTCGTTCCTATGATCCTCATGGTCGGAGCAACATATGCAAAAATGATGGTAGACATGTCCATGACACTGATAACTTTTGTCTCTGAAGCAACCACTGTTGTCGAACAGGTACCTGCTCAAATAAAAACATCGCTAGAACTAATTAGATTTACTTCATTGAATTTGTAATCATATGATGCATTCATGCAGACTCTTTCAAATATCAAGACCGTCTTCTCATTCGTTGGAGAAAATTCAGCAATCAGATCATTCATCAAATGCATGGATAAGCAATATAAGCTAAGCAAGAAAGAGGCAATGATAAAAGGTCTAGGACTGGGAATGTTACAGATTGCAACGTTCTGTTCATATTCATTGATAATATGGGTTGGAGCAGCTGCTGTAACTGGAAGAAAAGCAAAAGCGGGTGAAACAATTGCTGCTGTAATTAATGTCCTCTCTGGTGCAATGTAATGCCAAAAAATTTGTTTCCAGCAATCATATTACATGGCCATCCTGAATTAGAAAAATTCATGATTTTAATTCTATAAAGTTGTCTGTGATTCAGATATATATCAAATGCAGCGCCAGATCTTCAGGCCTTCAGCCAAGCAAAAGCTGCTGGGAAAGAAATATTTAAGGTTATCCTCCTCATGGTTGGAGCAACATATGCGAAAATGATGGTAGACATGTCCATGACACGGATAACTTTTGTCTCTGAAGCAACCACTGTTGTCGAACAGGTACCTGCTCAAATAAAAACATCGCTAGAACTAATTAGATTTACTTCATTGAATTTGTAATCATATGATGCATTCATGCAGACTCTTTCAAATATCAAGACTGTCTTCTCATTCGTTGGAGAAAATTCAGCAATCAAATCATTCATCAAATGCATGGATAAGCAATATAAGCTAAGCAAGAAAGAGGCAATGATAAAAGGTCTAGGATTGGGAATGTTGCAGATTGCAACGTTCTGTTCATATTCATTGATAATATGGGTTGGAGCAGCTGCTGTAACTGGAAGAAAAGCAAAAGCGGGTGAAACAATTGCTGCTGTAATTAATGTCCTCTCTGGTGCAATGTAATAACGAAAATTTTGTTTCCAGCAATCATATTACATGGTCATCCTGAATTAGAAAAAATTCACGATTTTAATTCTATAAAGTTGTCTGTGATTCAGATATATATCAAATGCAGCGCCAGATCTTCAGGCCTTCAGCCAAGCAAAAGCTGCTGGGAAAGAAATATTTAAGGTTATCAAAAGAAATCCAGCAATAAGTTACGAATCAAAAGGCAAATTCTTGGAGAAGGTCACTGGAGACATAGAAATACAAGAGGTGCATTTCACATATCCATCCCGTGACGATAAGCCAGTTCTCCAAGGCTTCTCACTGGATATACCGGCAGGCAAAATTGTAGCTCTCGTGGGGAGCAGCGGATGTGGGAAAAGCACAGTGATTTCTCTAGTTCAAAGGTTCTATGATCCTATATCAGGTAAGTTTGTATGGCAAAGCCCTATCTCAATTCACGCATCTGGTTGTCTGTGTGAGAGGTTACAACTCACCCACTAATTCTAGATGAACAAAGAAATGAGATGTTGCCATGTCAAAAGAAATCCAATCTTGACGAAAGAAACCAAAAATCGGACGGAAACTGATTCATAGAGTACCGCTTTCAAATAAAGCTTTTGTCAGTTTTTGTACTAAGTTTGACATTAAGATGGTCCAAATGCAGGTACGATTCTTATTGATGGTCAAAATATTAAAGAACTTGACCTGAAATCCCTGAGGAGAAATATAGGCTCAGTCTCTCAAGAACCATCACTATTTTCTGGTACTATCATGGACAACTTGAGAGTTGGCAAAATGGATGCAAAAGATGAAGAGATAATTGAAGCAGCAAAAATAGCTAATGTGCACTCTTTTATAGCCAAACTTCCGAACCAATACTCAACTGAGGTAAAACATTACTATGTTCTTTATGCAAGGACTAATGAACACATAAAAAGTCACATTTTTCCCCCCTTGATGTGAATCAACTACATTAAAAATTAAGTTCAGCACTGAAATGCTGCTTTTCGTTATCAGCTAGGAAGGATAATACCAATAAATTAAGCACTGATGCAGCATATGTTGCATTTTCTCTTTGAAACGAGCTAATTTTCAAAAAAATATTAGATGTCAAATTGAAAATTGCAAATCCTTGCTAACTTCAGGTAGGAGAAAGAGGTCTACAGTTATCAGGAGGTCAGAAACAAAGAATAGCCATTGCAAGGGCCATTCTCAAAGATCCACCAATTCTTCTTCTTGATGAAGCAACCAGTGCCCTCGATACTGAATCTGAGAAGATAGTTCAGGAAGCTCTTGACAGAGCTATGAAGAATAGGACTGTTATCTTGATTGCCCATAGAATGTCAACAATCATCACTGCAGACAAGATTGTTGTTGTTGAGAATGGAAGAGTCGCTCAATCTGGAAAACATGAAGAACTGCTAGAGAAAAGTGCATTCTACTCGAGTGTATGCAGTATGCAAAATCTAGAGAAGGATTCCAACAAAAGCATGACAAGGTAAATGTAACCGCTTGCCCATTTTCTTGACATAATAAAATGTTCATGTAACACCCTGAGTCCAAAATCCGCTTACTACCGTGCCCCCACGTGGGGTGGGCACATGCATGCACATAGTACCCCTCTTACACTTGCATCATCCTTCGTGTAAAAGGGCTAACCCGGATGTGCTATGCTTGGAACAACTAAGGGTTATATGCCGACCCTCACCCACCTAAACAATCCATGTGGGACTATTCCCACAACCACACCACTCCTGGGCCACTTGGGCTTTAACCAGTACTAACAAGCTACAAATGGGTTGAGGTGTTACAGTTCACTTGTTTGTTTGGTTTTTTTTGGATATATCTGTTGACATATCAAGTGAACCAGTTACAGTTCACTTGTTGGATACATAATGCAACTTTACTGCAACAATAAAGCACTGCGTATTGTTTTTCACCAATCAGATCATTGATATCTAACATGGTTTACATGGAACTAAAGCACACTTTACTGACTAGTTTATTTTTATTGGTACCAAGCAGATTAACTGGTCAGGTCAAAGAAGAAAAGGAGGAAGAACAAGAAGAAGCAGAAGATGGAGCATACTATGAAACACCTTTCGCTTCAATTAAAACACCTTTCACTTCAATTCAACAAGAGAATAAACTAGAACTGAACTTAGAGCAACCAAATCAAGTGATGAGAAAAAGATTGTCTGCTTTCTACAGAATATTCCTAGGGACTTTTAAACTGCTACCAGGGAAGGTTCTACTGGGCTCCACAGCAGCAGCAATATCTGGGATAACAAGGCCTATATTTGCTTTCTACATCATGACAGTTGGCATAGCATACCTTGAACCAGACGCAAAGAGAATAGTCAGCAAGTACTCAATAATTTTGTTCCTCATTGGATTGCT
Source organism: Eragrostis tef (assembly GCA_000970635.1). Classification (NCBI taxonomy): domain Eukaryota; kingdom Viridiplantae; phylum Streptophyta; class Magnoliopsida; order Poales; family Poaceae; genus Eragrostis; species Eragrostis tef. Next base: position 95,167 of record LAPY01001217.1, read on the forward strand.
CACATTTTTCACTAACATCTTCCAGCATTATATATATGGCCTGGTTGGCGAAAGGGCAATGAATAACCTAAGGGAGGGCCTCTTTTCAGGTTTGTCACTCGAACATTAAGTTTGTATATCCTACAACTGCACTCAATAAAGAAGTATATAGTCTGTTCTTGTATATAATGTAACAACATTTCTCTCCAATGAATGCAGTCGTTCTTCGGAATGAAATAGGCTGGTTTGAACAGCCCAAGAATAGTGTCGGCTTTCTAACCTCACGCATTGTTGGTGATACCTCCATGATCAAAACTATCATATCTGATCGAATGTCTATCATTGTTCAATGTATCTCTTCAATTTTGATAGCCACAGGGTTGAGCATCCGTGTGAACTGGAGGATGGGCCTAGTCGCATGGGCTTTGATGCCATGCCACTTCATTGCTGGCCTTGTTCAAGTCAAGTCCGCAAAAGGCTTTGCCACTGATTTCTCTAAGTCGCACCGGAAGCTAATTTCCCTTACTTCGGAGGCTGTTAGCAACATTCGCACAGTGGCATCTTTTGTCCAAGAAGAGGAAATATTAAAGAAGGCAGATATATCACTGCAAGAACCGATGAAGAGAAGCAGGATAGAGAGCATCAAGTATGGTGTCGTACAAGGGATTGCCCTCTGCTTGTGGCATACAACACATGCTGTTGCGTTGAGCTTCACCATTTTTCTACTGGACAAGAGCCTAGCTACATTTGAAAATAGTGTACGATCATACCAGGCAATTGCAATGACAATATCTTCCATCACAGAGCTATGGTCCTTGATCCCTATGGTCTTATCAGCCATCGCAGTGTTAAATCCGGCACTTGATATTCTCGATAGAGAAACACAGATTGTACCAGATGAACCAAAAGTGTGTTCTGAAGAAAGAGTAGCTGGTAACATTGAATTTCAAGATGTCAAATTTAGCTATCCGTCAAGGCCAGAAGTGATCATATTAGATGGTTTCAATCTAGCTATCGAAGCAGGACAAAAGGTCGCATTGGTCGGACCAAGTGGTTCGGGAAAATCCACGGTATTGGCTCTTCTGCTAAGATTCTACGATCCATGCAAAGGGCAAGTACTTGTTGAGGGTAAGGACATTCGAGACTACAATCTGAGGTACCTAAGAAAGCAGATAGGACTGGTTCAGCAAGAGCCAATCTTGTTCAACTTGTCTATAAGAGAGAACATCAGCTATGGAAATGACAGTGCATCAGAATCAGAAATAATTGAGGCTGCAATGGAGGCAAACATCCATGAGTTCATCAGTGGCCTGTCAAACGGGTATGACACTGTGGTTGGGGACAAAGGGAGCCAACTCTCTGGAGGTCAGAAGCAGCGGATTGCTATTGCAAGAACTATACTTAAGAGGCCTGCCATAATGCTATTGGACGAGGCAACAAGTGCTCTAGATGGTGAATCTGAGAGGGTGGTAATGAGTTCTCTGGGTGCAAAAGAATGGGAAAACAAAGTCCGCCATCTCAGTGTTAAATCCGGCACTTGATATTCTCGATAGAGAAACACAGATTGTGCCAGATGAACCAAAAGTGTGTTCTGAAGACAGAGTATCTGGTAACATTGAATTTCAAGATGTCAAATTTAGCTATCCGTCAAGACCAGAAGTGATGATATTGGATGGCTTCAATCTAGCTATCGAAGCAGGACAAAGGGTCGCATTGGTCGGATCAAGTGGTTCAGGAAAATCCACGGTGTTGGCTCTTCTGCTACGGTTCTACGATCCATGCAAAGGGCAAGTACTTGTTGACGGTAAGGACATTCGAGACTACAATCTGAGGCACCTAAGAAAGCAGATAGGACTGGTTCAGCAAGAGCCAATCTTGTTCAACTTGTCTATAAGAGAGAACATCAGCTATGGAAATGACAGTGCATCAGAATCAGAGATAATTGAGGCTGCAATGGAAGCAAACATCCATGAGTTCATCAGTGGCCTGTCAAATGGGTATGACACTGTGGTTGGGGACAAAGGAAGCCAACTCTCTGGAGGTCAGAAGCAGCGGATTGCTATTGCAAGAACTATACTTAAGAGGCCTGCCATAATGCTATTGGACGAGGCAACAAGTGCTCTAGATGGTGAATCTGAGAGGGTGGTAATGAGTTCTCTGGGTGCAAAAGAATGGGAAAACAAAGGTGAACAACCAAGCAAGGTTACGAGCATTACAATTGCACACAGATTGTCCACTGTTACATGTGCAGATGTGATTGTTGTGATGGTTAAGGGTAAGGTGGTCGAGATGGGAAGCCACGAAACATTACTCTCAGCAAGCGATGGGGTCTACTCGAGACTGTACCACATGCAAAGCAAAGGGGTGAAAGACTGATATCATGATCTTGAACAATGCAGAACTGAAAGAAGATGGTAGGGGAGAACATCAATAAATGTGGCATCAATTTGACACTGTCAAACATTTGATGCCACTCGAGATGAGTTAAAACAGATTTTGCAGTTAGACTGTGAATAAGTTTGCGCTAGGGACAAGATGGACCACATCATATATGAAATATAGTTCATCCGAAATTTCCAATAAGAAATTTCGACAACTTCTTTAATTGTACTGCATATTACAGACATCATTTGTCAATAATGTAATCCTCCAAGGGATTTTTTTTTCACTTGTGACCAGGGGTTCCTGCGACATCGAAACTGTGATAATTTGACATGTCGCTACTTTTTAAGAATCTTATAAAATCTAAATCCGCACTCATCTTACAACATCCGGTTTACCAATTTTCCAAGCCTATCGCATATCGAAATGTCAAGGATTCCTACCAAGGTTAAAATGCATAATCTCACACTGCTCGAGTTTGCGACTCCACCGAATTCCACAATAAAATCAGAAACAACCATATCCTCCCTGGACGAAACCGCGTAAAAACCAGCTAACCAACATACAGAACCAAGATCAAAGCATCAGGAGAGAGAAGGATGTGAAGGGGCGCTGACAATGGACTCACCATCTCGTCGCTGCCCCTGCCTCCCTTCATCGCCTCCTTTTCGCTTCCTTTCTCCGCTTCCATCGGGCTCGTTTGCCGCAGCTTGATTTCGCTCATGCGGCGGAAGAGGACTAGAGGAGCACGCGGGAGTTAGTGGAGGCAGTGGCGGATACAGCGGGGCAGCAGGGGGGTCTCAAGCCCCCCCTACTGTCTCCCGTAAAATGCCCCCCCTACTGTCTCCCGAAAAATGGAGCCCCCCCAGAGCCCCC
>LAPY01001217.1:112055-132918 GCA_000970635.1 Eragrostis tef
GCCCCCCCCCCCCCCTTCCCCCCCTTTTTTTATGCGGGTCATTTTCGATTTTGGGTGCTGGTTCCAAACACATGTTATTTATAGAGTTTGGATGATGAAATACCTAGAAACTTGTGTGTAGCACGATCTACACATCATCTGCTTCCTTTAAAGCTGTGATGCAGATTGGCATGATCCCTCATTTTTTACGTAATTAAACTGTAGTTTGTGCTCACCTGTGGACATGTTAAACTAAACGGTTGAGTTGGACTACTGAAAAGCCTTCTTGTTCTCTCACACAACCTTGTTGGTTATGCCTGAACCCAAAATTGCTACCCGGTCCTACCTCTAAATCAGTCATGTAAATGTTTAAACAACAAATACTTACTTTGACTTCTTAACACTGTATATTCTTTGATGATTTGTAGATTTTTGCAGAAAAGCCTGCTATCTACAGGGCATATTTTGATGTTGTTCCAAAAAAGGTAAAATGTACCCATTTGATTAGAATGTCTCAAGCATATGCTTTAGGAATATTTGGTTTTAATTTATGCTAGTTCTGTTATTATTCTCATATCGGTGCAATTGCTGTCAATTTCTCCCTTTTTTCCTCTTCTTTTGTATACTTTATAGGAAGAAGTTCATTTTACTACCCTCAAGTATCCATGTAGTCCACTTAACCCCCTAAACTAATTTTTGGTCCATTTTACTCCATCTAACTATTTAGATTGGTTCAATTTACTCCCTCATGAAATTTTACCTTTTTGTTTCTCTTTGTACCGGTTATATTTGAACCTCAAATTTTGTAGGCATTTTTTTAGATATATTTTCTTGCATTATTCTATCTTATATATCGAATTTGTATTGCATACTTTTCACATACAAAAAAATTTAAAAAATTTATTTAAATATTTTTCTAACGTAAGGTATGTTTTAAACTATAATCTCACGAAATTTCACACTCAAACATGATGTGTACCTAGAGATACAAAAAAGAAAAATTTCATGAGGGAGTAAATTGAACCAATCTAAATAGTTAGAGGGAGTAAAATGGACCAAAAATTAGTTTAAGGGGTTAAGTGGACTACATGGATACTTGAAGGTAGTAAAATGGACTTCTTCCTACTTTATATATCCTCTCATTTTAATTTTATTTCCTGCAAATAGATGTCAGAAAAGGAGTTTTGGGTAAAATATTTCAGAGCTGAAGACCTACTCCGAACAAAAAATACTGCTGCTGCTGCAGCTGAAGCTGCTGAAGATGAGGTATTAGCTGTTTTTCTTAAGAGTGATGATATACTAGCCAAGGAGGCAAAGTTGAAGGTACAATTTTCACAATTATTCATGTAGCACTTGGTTGTTTTGCCATGCCTTGGCGTCATTTCTTATTCTTAGGCTACTTTTGAGTGATTCAGTTCTTGCCTACAGGTAAAACAAATTGATCCAACATTAGACCTGGGTGCAGATGCAGGAGATGACTACGTCCATCTTCTGGTGTGTTTGTATTCCTGCTGCCGTGGCTTTGTGTCTATAACTTCACTAAAAGCTGTTTTGTACTTCTCATGTTTAGCAAGTTTGCCAACTATTTTGGGCTTACCCTTATCTTTTTGGGCATGTAGGACCATGGGATTCTCCGTGATGGAAGCAAAGTGACAATTGATACTGATATTGAATTGGCTTGGAGAACACTATCTCAGGACTTGAATCGGCATGCGGCTGTTGTTCTTGGAGGTAGATCTTCAGGTAGGATACTTGGACCTAGTCCGAAAAACCATCATGATATCTTTTTTTTTTTATTGTTTGATCCTTGAAATTGTTTGGTCTTTTAGTTTTTCATCCTCTTGTTTCAACTTTTTTTTTGCATCTCTAGCCTTCTTTTTGTTTTTGGTTTGCCTTCTTGTTGGTTCCTGTGGGTTTGATCTATAGCCTACACTTGCTTGGGATAAAAAAGGCTTTGCTGCTGTTGTTAATCCTTAAAATTGACTGCTCTAGAAAGCCATAATGTTATCAGTGTTATAACCTATCAGAACTGCTGGCGGATTGCAAACTATACTATTTCATTAATTTCTCCGTGCCTTCCTGTCGAGCCTACACTTGCTTGGGATAAAAAAGGCTTTGCTGCTGTTGTTAATCCTTAAAATTGACTGCTCTAGCAAGCCATAATGTTATCAGTGTTATAACCTATCAGAACTGCTGGCGGATTGCAAACTATACTATTTCATTAATTTCTCCGTGCCTTCCTGTCGAGCCTACACTTGCTTGGGATAAAAAAGGCTTTGCTGCTGTTGTTAATCCTTAAAATTGACTGCTCTAGAAAGCCATAATGTTATCAGTGTTATAACCTATCAGAACTGCTGGCGGATTGCAAACTATACTATTTCATTAATTTCTCTGTGCCTTCCTGTCGAGCCTGCTCTTCTCCCTGCACTGCAGAGGACCCCAATGTTAAACTGCATTTCTATCTCTGCAATTTGCTTACTGCTGATTTCAGCACACTGCATACGCCGATTGTATTGTGCTTAGCAGATATAGGATCAATAATTGATACAAAACTGTAGACGAAGCTCTTGCAAGATCCAATATGCGTTAGAAATCAGAGTACAGTTCATTAGATCTTTTTTCACCTGAAAAGCATTGTGTTGATGATTTTTTTTTCTAGAGGGGGATTCCTAATGAATTATTAACTGCAGAATCATATTGTCCTGTTGCTGACGAGTCTATTCATGAGAGATTGGTGAAGGCGGCCCGATTGACTGAGATTGAAGATCTGCAAGCTCCACAAAACCTTCAGTATGCACCACTATGTATTAAAGTAAGGTTTGTGCTCGTGTGTTAATAGTAGATGTATCAATCAAAGCCGGGTACTCTGCGGTTTCTTATGACTGCCTCTCTTTGTTTTTCTTCCTTTTAGAATCCTCGAGAATATTTTGATTCTCAACAAATACATGCTCTCAGATCTTTGCGTGGCAGCAATGATGTAAACAAAGCCCAAAATTACAGCCTCAGCACTGATGATGTGTTCCACCATTTGAAGGGTCAAGTATCTTCTATAGAACTTCCGCTGTGTCATGCTGTTCATTCAAATGTGGCTCTTAAGGTAGACTAGTTTCTGGGGAAATATTAATTATGTTTTGTTACTGTGGTGACTAGTCTTTTCACCCTGAAATATCCATCTCTATAAGCCATCTCAGTTGTAAACCAAATTGTTAATGTGGTGGGCATTGTTCAAAAAGGAATTTAGAAAAAGATGGGCACTTTTGAAAACTGCAAGGAAGCTTTTCAAGTGTTTTAATTTGCTGCTTCCTGGTTGATAATTGCATTTTTTTTGTGGTGTAGGGCCACTCAAAACAGTAACAACTAGATCTACTCAGGGAAGAACCTAAAGGCAGACCAGTTTATCTTTGGTGCTTAACCCTGAAACATACAAGATCCATTTTTTTTTCCCTTTCAGTTTTTACTTTTGACTTAGTTTGTTGCCAAGGTGGGGTAATGTCTCCTCATATTTTACTGATTTGCTATTAGCCTTCATAAACTTATTGAAACATAGTTTTAGGTTGCAGTAGATAAACTTCTAGTGTGCCATCATCTATTTCCTTCCATAATCACCAGGAAATTAGTTTAGCTCTAGGAGTGTAAGATGTGTTAGCTACCGAAGAAGCGGCTAATTATGTTGGTACGCTGCTTATTTTGGACATCACCAAAAATGTTAACCATTTTTTTTTGCTGAGTTAATTTGCTTTAAATTGTTGACTTGATCCTATCATTTACACGTTACAACTGTGTTGAAGTTATCATCACATGATGTTGTATCGCTGCTACTATTTACTCTCTGTTCATAAGATATTAATTTGCATGGCCAGTAAAATCTAACTACCTGAATGGTTTGGGCCTAGGTTATTAATGAATTGAATCAAGTGATTTCACGTGCAAGAAGATGTAATGTTAGGAATCCTCATGGGAATCTCCTTGGTCAGCTGCCGCACCAAACACAGGATGAACTTATGGATGTAAGATGCTCTCCTATTTATTTACTCCCTCCGTTCAGAAATAGATGTCATTCTGCCTTTGGGCACGGGAATTAAGGAGAGGTGAAAAAAGGTGGGTAGCGCTGAAAACAAGGAAGAGAGAGATAGAGATAGAGGTGTAGTGGAAAGAGGAAATATTGTATTGGGAAGATGGAAAGGTGCATTGGGAAGTGAGAATGACATGTAATTTGAGAAAAGCGGGTTCGTATAACTTCGTATAATGCTCTAGGAGTGTAAGATGTGTTAGCTACCGAAGAAGCGGCTAATTATGTTGGTACGCTGCTTATTTTGGACATCACCAAAAATGTTAACCATTTTTTTTTGCTGAGTTAATTTGCTTTAAATTGTTGACTTGATCCTATCATTTACACGTTACAACTGTGTTGAAGTTATCATCACATGATGTTGTATCGCTGCTACTATTTACTCTCTGTTCATAAGATATTAATTTGCATGGCCAGTAAAATCTAACTACCTGAATGGTTTGGGCCTAGGTTATTAATGAATTGAATCAAGTGATTTCACGTGCAAGAAGATGTAATGTTAGGAATCCTCATGGGAATCTCCTTGGTCAGCTGCCGCACCAAACACAGGATGAACTTATGGATGTAAGATGCTCTCCTATTTATTTACTCCCTCCGTTCAGAAATAGATGTCATTCTGCCTTTGGGCACGGGAATTAAGGAGAGGTGAAAAAAGGTGGGTAGCGCTGAAAACAAGGAAGAGAGAGATAGAGATAGAGGTGTAGTGGAAAGAGGAAATATTGTATTGGGAAGATGGAAAGGTGCATTGGGAAGTGAGAATGACATGTAATTTGAGAAAAGCGGGTAAGGCTAGAATGACATGTATTTTTGAACGGAGGGAGTACTTTTTTACTCCCTCAAATCATTTTTGTTGACGTTGCTTAGCTCAATTTTGGGCTAATCTGCGCAACAAAAAGATTCAACAGAACATGTTGATTTACTATTCTTTCAACCTGCTGTTCCTTGAATAGTCGGTATTTTCTTTCAGGTTCAATTCAAGTTAGTTTTTGTTCGTCGCATATGTGTTGTGGTGTCATCCTATAAGCAACACTAATTGCATTTCACATGAATGCATTCTGAATCGTAAATTGATGGCATTTATGTAAACTATCTCCCTTTTCAGCATTGGACGGCCATCCAGGAATTGCTGCATCATTTTTGGTCTGAATATTCGAGAACAAGTCCAGTCCTCTGTAATAAGGTTTATCTTTCCCACTTTTGTTTGTGCTGGTTTGTGGGTGATAGGTCAAGATTAGTAGAGCGAGCTTATCTTTTTGGTCCATACAAGAGCTTTGCAGTGCTAATTTCTTCTTACTAGAGAGAGGGATTCCACATATTCACACTTTTGATTCTACACGGGCCACGTTATTTATTTCTTTTCCAGATGTTAAATGTTCTATTTGACGACATAGTTTATTTATTACAGTAAGGTTAATAAGCCCTATTTCAAAGGTTTTGTTCCCGGTCTAAATACATTGCTAACAATATCGGAGGGAGTATGTTGCTAGGTTTTGTTCCCACTCTAAATACATTGCTAGGCGTGAATCGGTTGGTAGGGAGCCGCCTAGCAGTTTGGTGCTGCTAGGTGGTGTGCTATATGATGGGAGAAGGGAGAGTAGAGGAAGGGTCGGGGGGAGGAGGAGGAATATGAGGGGGAAGGAGGAGGTGATATAATTGGAGGCGGGAGGAGCCCTTAATGGCAAATGCGCTTGGCAATGGCATAGTTGCTAGTCCTTGCTAATGTCAATTGCTTAGTTGTTCGTTTTACTTGTTTTGAAGGTCCAACGGATCAAGGATGCAATGACACAGATTTATCAAAATCTGCAGGTAATTCTTTATCAGCGCAATATGTCCTCCTTAGAGCGATTGTTCAGATGTTGACGATGGACTTTCTGTTGCTTGAATACAATGCATCATCTGTGAAATTTGTGATTTGCAGGATATAAAGGAATCAGCACAGCCTAACTTAAGGCACGAGATATCTCAGCTAGTAAAGCCCATGACTCAGGTTCTTACTGTTCTTGCTCCTTTTCATTAGCACCTGCTGAAGAGCATTATTTTCGTTCTTCCTGCATAATAAACGAATCATGTGCATTGTCCAGGCATGGATTTCCTGCTTGTTACCTGAACTCATCCTCCGTAGCTCTAGTTATTATTAAACCTGCTGTTTGCCTGCTTTTGTTTAGTATCTCACGCTGTGATTATTTGAACTCCATCCATTATCACAAGATGTAACACAGAACTAGATCATCATTTGTGTCTTCTGCATAAAGAGGATACGTGCATTTTCCATTCATGTGTAGGTATGGATTTTCTGCTTCTTGTATATGGCCATGGTCCGTACGCTGTAGCATACATTTTCTAGCATGAAGTAGTTTGCACCTTCTAGCAATGTTTCTTATGCTCATTTTACTGCTGTTGAACTGCTATTTTTGTTCACTGACCATGAATCCCGAATGCATCTATCAGAAGTTTTCATTTTTTGTGCATATTCCCACATCTTTATCGCGCTGTAAAAAGTGTCATCAAACTGATCATATGTTGTGTTTCCAGGCCTTGGACGCTGCCTTCAACTACGATCTGGAGCAGCAACAAGAATCTCATACGCCGGGAACAAACCTATATAACGGGTTTTGAGCGGAGGAGGAAATCGTCCGGCCTGGCCTGCAGATAAGGACGTGTAGTTGCAGCCAGAACGAGTGCTCGGTTTGCAGACATGGAAGGAGGCGTCCAAGATTTTGTATAGCTGCATCAGAACCCTGTAGTGACGAGTTTACATACGTTCTAATTTTTGCCGCGCCTGATTGAATAGCTAGCTGCATTTCATTTCTCCTAGCATCGATATTTTCTCAAATAGATTCACACACGATTCTTGTTTTCCTTTTCTTTGGTTGGGAGAGCCGCTTTTTGCATTCATGGCACTGGTTGGCAAACTATCCTCTCATTTCCCATGCATCTAAATTTCTGTGAGACGGGTGCACTGTGCAGCCCTGGTAATCTCAGGGCGTCACACGTCACTCGGTCACAAGGTCCCAGCAGATTGGCTCGTGACATGCCTCCACTGCCACTGAACTCGACCAGCCTTTGGAACTGACTGCTGCGAAGTGGTGGAAAAAGAAGATGCCGTTTTTCTCAGCTACTACCCCGTCTCCCTCTCACCCAAACAGCAGTTGTCTTGATGCATTGCCAGAGATGGCTGTGCTGCGGTGGGTTTGGAACTTGGAAGGCGGGACACGCAAAGCAACCGCTGGTCTTGGACCCCGGAACGTGCCTGGCCTGCAGCACACGCTCGAGGAGCGATGATGGACGGAGACGAGATGCACAGGTTGCCGTTTTTGGACGAGACAAGATAAGCAGTAGGCCGTCCTTTCCGATGGGTAGATGGATGAGTGCTTTTGCAAAGCACGGGTCCGTGGTTCCTCCAAAAGAAAAAAGGTGACCAGCGTTGTTGGTTTTTTCCTTTTTTTTAAAAAAAAAAGAGAGATGAAGAGAAACATAAATACAGGGGAAAGAAAAAGAGGCGTAAAAATAAAATATATAAAAAAAATGGCGCACGCCCAGTGGGACTCGAACCCACAATCGCCTGATTAGAAGTCAGACGCCTTATCCATTAGGCCATGGGCGCTTAGTGATTGGTTTCACAAACAAGTCTTATAAAACAAAATAGCAGGATGCCTCGTAATCCTGTCCGAGTCGGGCCGTGATCAACCGCGTGGGTCCACGCTGCTTATCCCGATGATTCCACCCATCACGTTTGGCCGTGGCTGCCATGGTAGCGGTGGCGGCGAGCACGGGAGCGTGAGGAACATCTGGGTCTTTGCTTTTGGTGCGACGCGAACTCCATCGACCGTGCTTGACCGCGCCCCTCCGTCCCGGCCACTTTCGCCCGCTCGCTGGCGTGTGCGGCTCCGCGGGCAAAGTCGCAACAAGACACACCTGCGGCCGCGCCAGCCAGACCAGTACGCGCCGCGCCGCTGCTGCTAGCTACATGCGCAGGTGCAGTACAGTTGTCCGATTGCTGTGTGGCGCCCTCCCGGACCCACGCCCACACACCGCTCACGGTTTGCCTTGCCCGGCCACTGCCAGCGGCGCGCGTCGCGACTCGCGAGCGAGGAGGCACCACGCACCGTCGTGCTGTGCTGTGCAGTGCATCCATCCTCCGTCGATCCGTGCGAGGGATGGAGCCAGGCACCACGATCTTGGCACGTCAATCAATGCTATACCCTGCTACGCATCTTTACGCGATCTCACGACGACGCTCGGTCAAGCAAGCACCTAGCATCGGTAGCTGGCCGGGCGCAAGCGCATGTGAGCGTGGTTGCCGGAAACGAGAGCGGAGCACAGCAGCACGAGAACGGAAACCATCCTCTCGATCGCCGGGTGCGTGGTGGCCGGCCCGTGACCAGCTCGATCGCGAAGGAGAGGGAGGCAGCACCCAGCTCGATCGTCTCCTGCAACAGTGGCAGCACAAAGGAACGTGCGCCGGCCCTCCCCCCCTGCGTCGCCACATGCGCGCTTTTCGTCGTCGGTCGCGGGAAAAGAAGAGGGAAGACCAAGCGTCCCGTCCTTTCCTTCCCCCTGCGGGCCCACTTCCCCTGCCACTGCCCCGGCCCGCGCACGTACTTGCATTTCCGTCAAAAAAGAAAAAAAAAACGTAAACGTAAATCCCTCCTCAAATATCTCTGTAGATACAGCCAATTTCTATAGGGACAGAGGATCATACAATCTATGTAAGAGATCATTTCGAATGAAAAAATGTGCAAATTTTATCGATATCAAGCGTGTCTTGTTTATCGATTCAGTCTAGCGATAATTAAGAGTAAGAGGATTCGCTGTCCATACGCTTAACCACTGTGTGATTCATGAAAAGAAAAAAAAGAGATATTTTTGGTGAACACTAAAGTGAGAAAAAAAATCGTTTCATTCTAGTCATCGATGTGAAAGCGCTTATACATCGACATTTGCTTACACGCCGGCGGCTGCTCCAATCGCCTTCTTTACCATCGGCGGCTATTCCCACCACTCCGACGTCCTTGCCTTGTGAGCCACCTCTTTCACATCTATTGGCGCCTCTCGACACCACGGCTTCCCGTTGAGCAAACAACATCACCCACGCCACCTCGCCGAGCCACCTAGCTCCCTCCACCGCCCTTCCATAACTACCCTCCCCCACCAAAAGAAAAAAAATGAAAACCCACCACACCGTAATGTTGTCGATGGCGGCTTGTGTATCGGTGTCTCTCAAATGCCAAACTCTAATCTTTTCACACCCTTCTGTGACCTACGGCGGCCCGTGCGTCGGTGTCTCTTAACTCGCGAACCTAAACCCTAAAGTTGTTGGGATGGCCGCAACCCGACGAAGATCCACAACCGTCTGATTTTTGTTTCCGCACGAATCACAAAGCGTGCAATGTGAGAGCTCAAATGAAGCGTTTGATGTTTATGGAATTCGGTCGATGAAGGGCCTGGATCCCTCAGCCCACAGCCCGGCTGTACGGTCCTGATCAGCCAGCCGCCGATCAGAGATGAGACCCAGAGCAGCAGAGCAGAGCAGAGTTGCTCTCCTCTGCTAACAAAAGGGGGCAGTTGGCAAAAGGGGGTGGAGAGGCAGAGGAAGCTCACCCCACCACAAGCACACGAATACCCTCTCCGCCTCCTCCCAGGCAAGCCAGGAGGGAGGAGTTCATCCATCTTCGTGCTTGCTGGTGAGCGGCGATTCTCTCTCGTCCCCGCGTGCTCGATTTCCTCTCCCTTGCAATCTTTCTTGCTCGTTTTCTTGGTCCGGTTCGTCCATGGCAGCAGGGGCACGAGAAAACCCCATATCCACGGTCTGCCGTGCGTGCTTGTCTGTTTGATTGCTGCCCTGGATTGTTTTTCTTCTCCCCTGTTTTTCTCTTGCTTTGCTTTTTCAGCGTACGCGCTGACTGGTCGCCGGGATCCGCTTGCACTCGTGCTCGTTTCTTGATTTTGTTCTGCTTCGTGTTCGTCCCTTTCTTCTGCTTGCTCCCGCGTGCTCGATCCGTCTCTTTTTGCTCATTTTTTTTTTGCCCCCGTAATCTCTTGTTCTTCTTTTTATTCTGTTGGTTGTTTGGCCCGATTCTTCCATTGCAACAAGAGCACGAGAAAACCCCATCTCGTCTCCAACGAAAAGAGTCCGAGGGTGTTTGGCCCGTTTGTTTGTTTGTTCGTCTTCCCTTTCCCCCAATCTCTCTCTTGCTTTGCTTTTTCTTCACCGTACGGGCTGATCGATCGGTGCGATTCGCCTGCGGCTCTCGTGCTCGTTTCTTGTATCTGCTCTTTTTTCGTTCCTTGTTTCTCTGTGTTTCCTTGTTCGTTTTGGTGCGTCCTCTTCCATTTATCTTTTGCTTCGATTCGCCGTGCCTAGAGAAAGATACATGGAGTTCGTTCGTTCATTCGTTTGTCCGTGACCTCTTCTCTTCATTGCCTCGGCGCGGTCACTGAATGCGTGATCCATCTCGGCGGTCACGCGCGTGGCATGGCCAGGCGGATCAGTCGCCGGCTCGTTGCCGGTCGGGATGAAGCCAAGCAGCAAACGCGCTGGCCCTCCGCCGCATGCTCGCAACAAAACAAAAGGGATTTTAACCGTGCTTTGGTTTGGAGCTTGACACACTTTTGGGGATTTTCTTTCTTCCGTTCCTTTCCTCTTTTCTGTTCTTAAATTATTTTTTCCTCTGCATCTCTTTCCCCCCACGGCTGGTTTCTTGCTCACGCGTTTCCTTCTTGATCGGTTAATCCTCTGCTCACACTAGTCTGTCCTACTGCGTAACTAGTTTCCTTCTACAGAGTCACCGCTTTTCTGCTTCGCTAATCTGCTACTAAACCATTTCCGTTTTCAGTTACTAGTACTTCATTGCTAGAGATGGGGTTTTCATTGCTCCAATTCTTAATTGTTTCTGCAGGTGGTAGGCCGCTGGCTGGTTCCTCCGTGCGACGCTTCTTCTCGTAGATCCATGCCCCAGGATTGGTATGTGGAGAACCCTCTTTATGCGATCTTTTGTGAGATTGTAACCAGCTGCATCTCCGTTTCTATTCGGCGCCTACATTACTAATCAGTCTTGCCTGTCTTGAATCTCTTGCGTGTTCATGTTCCATGTACTACTAGTCATTCGGCCTGTTCTTGCATCTTTTCCTCTTTTTGAGGAAAGCCTGCTCTTGCATCTCTTTCTTTTTTAGGGAGGCTATCTTGTCATGATCTTGCAACGTGGAGTACTCCTAGCAGTAGCATCGGTTGGCTGCGTTGCATCGCGCTCCGCATCAGACGGTCGTGAGGGCGAGAACCCGGCCGGAAAACCATTTCAAGCCCAGCAGAAAGCCCGCTTTTAGATGGGCTAGCAACTAATCAATTCGCGGCCTAGTCCATACCCTTTAGTTTCCGCCTTGCCTATTTTTTTTTCCTTCTTTTTTTTGGCGCTCTTGCCGTTGCTTCGCCGCCGCCGCCGCTGGCGCTGGCAGCCGCGGCTTGGCGTAGAGAGCGCTCCGCCTTGGGAATGACCTATGCTTTGCCAGGAGCCCAACCCCGTGTCTCATTCCATGGCATCTGTGTCTTGTTCTGTCTGCTCACTGGGGTCGGGCCGTGGGAGAGCTCTGTGTTCCTGCTTTGATGGAGCCCACAAGGTGCTTGCGCAATTTTCTCATAGCGCTGGTTGGTGTCCAGGAAGAGGTACACCAGTGTTGGTGCTGTTTCTTGACCGGTTAGTGCTTTGCATAGACAAACCACCATAGGATTCTAATCACGCCATTTCAGAATTTTGCTGTTTTATTGGATATTTGAAATGCCTCTTGCAATTTTGTCCTATCATCTATATGTTCCTTCAATTTTTCTCAAAGTTGTTTATGCGCACCACTGCTAATGCTCCTTTATTGGATATTTGAATCATACTCTTGTTTATCTACTAGAAAATGCCTGCATTGTTGTTCTGTCATCTGTGTGTTCCTTGGATATCTCAACTATATCTCACCTGGATATCTTTGTATCTCGTAGGTCCGCAATGGATGGCAGCTCTGATGAGTCATCAGACCTGAGTGATACAGATATTGATGACTATGCTGAGAAGTCATACTTGGACCTGAAGGCTGGCAAGCGTGTGGCGAGGTTGGACGCTGACAGGTTCAGATGCCCATTCTGTCCTGGGAAGAAGAAGCAGGACTACCGTTACAACGAGCTTCTGCAGCATGCTGTCGGAGTGGGCGCGTCCAACCGTGCCTCAAAGGTGAAGGCAAACCACCAGGCCCTTGCCAAGCTACTCAAAGAGGACCATGCTGATGCAGCAGGCACATTGCCACCGAGACAGGCTGCTGCACTGAGTAACCCTCCAAAGCCAGTGAAAGATCAGGAAATTTTTGTATGGCCCTGGATGGGAATCATCACAAATATTACAGTGGAACAAACAGAGAGCGGTGGAGCCAGTCTCATGCGGCGGCTAGCTGAGTTCAAACCAGTGCAGTTTAATGCTGTCCACTGTGCCGATGGGTATACTGGGATTGTCCGCTTCTCCAAGGATTGGATTGGGTTCAAGAATGCCTTGGCATTCCAGAACCATTTCAAGTCACAACGCGTGGGTAAAATGGATTGGAAGGAATCAACTCGGAAGGGAAAGCATATCTTTGGATGGGTGGCACAAGAAGAAGACTACAAGTCCGGTGATCCAGTTGGTCTGTTCTTAGCAGAAAATGGTGACCTGAAAACAGTAGCTGATCTAGAGCTTGAGATGTCCCGCAAGACTGAGAGGGTAATTGCTAATTTGGCACACCAGATTACAGCTAAAAGTGAGTATTTGCAGGAACTAGAGACCAAGTTCAATCAGACGAATCTATCTCTTCAAATGGCAATGGAAGATAATGACTTGCTGGACAAACGCCACAATGAAGGTACACTCACTGAATTGACCTATGGAAATCCTCCTGATAGAGATTTATGAATTTTGTACTCTTTTGTATTTGCCATAACGATTGTGCTTACTGACCTGTTTTGATCTTGTATACAGAAATGCGAAATATGCAGTCTTCTGCCCGTGAACATACACAAAGAGTTATACAAGAGACCGATCAGCTGAGGAAACAATTGGTACAGAAGGAGAGTTACATCCAGAGGAGGTCGAGGCAATTAAGCGAGTTAGTTGCTCAAACTGACATGGAAAGAAGAAAACTTGAGAACGAGAGGAAAAAGGTTTGCACCCTGACTTTAATTGATGTTTCTGTTTATTGCAACTCTCCTCTATTACAGTTCAAAATTTTGTGAATAGCATTTACACTGACTGGTCTTGCCAATGACATCTTACCTTATCCTAATTCTGATATTATTTCCCTGCAGAATGCCGATCAGAATAATTCACTCAACATGGCCAGAATGGAGCAACAGAAAGCCGATGAGAAAGTGCTAAAGCTTCTTGAGAAACAAAAGGTGTGCACACCACTCAATTTCTTGCTGATGTATTTTGACTAATTTAGTTCTTAGGCCCCTGTTTTTAATTTGGGTTTTGAAAATCAAACAGAAAGAGAAAGAGGCTGCTCTGAAGAAAATCCTGCAGTTAGAAAGGCAGCTGGATGAAAAGCAGAAGCTTGAGTTGGATATACAGCAACTTAAAGGCAAACTGGAGGTGGTGAAACACATGGAAGGAGAGGGTGTTGATGTGAAGAAACGTTCTGAGGAGCTGACTGCGGAATTGAATGAAAAAATTGAGGAGATGGAAGATCTAGAAATTACAGTGGAACAAACAGAGAGCGGTGGAGCCAGTCTCATGCGGCGGCTAGCTGAGTTCAAACCAGTGCAGTTTAATGCTGTCCACTGTGCCAATGGGTATACTGGGATTGTCCGCTTCTCCAAGGATTGGATTGGGTTCAAGAATGCCTTAGCATTCCAGAACCATTTCAAGTCACAACGATTGGGTAAAATGGACTGGAAGGAATCAAATCGAAAGGGAAAGCATATCTTTGGATGGCTGGCACAAGAAGAAGATTACAAGTCCGGTGATCCAGTTGGTCTGTTCTTAGCAGAAAATGGTGACCTGAAAACAGTAGCTGATCTAGAGCTTGAGATGTCCCGCAAGACTGAGAGGGTAATTGCTAATTTGGCACACCAGATTACAGCTAAAAGTGAGTATCTGCAGGAACTAGAGACCAAGTTCAATCAGACAAATTTATCTCTTCAAAGGGCGATGGAAGATAGTGATGTGCTGCACAAACGCTATAATGAAGGTACACTCACTGAATTTGACCTACGGAAATCCTCCTGAAAGAGATTTATGAATGTTGCACTCTTTTGTATTTGCCATAACGATTGTGTTCACTGTCCTGTTTTGATCCTTTATACAGAAATGCGAAATATGCAGTCTGCTGCCCGTGAACATACACAAAGAGTTTTTCAAGAGACCGATCAGCTGAGAAAACAATTGGTGCAGAAGGAGAGTTACATCCAGAGGAGGTCGAGGCAATTAAACGAGTTAGTTGCTCAAACTGACATGGAAAGAAGAAAACTGGAGAACGAGAGGAAAAAGGTTTGTACCATGACTATAAGTGGTGTTTCTGTTTATTGCAACTCTCCCCTATTACAATTCAAAATTTTGTGAATAGCATTTGCACTGACGGTCTTGCCAATGACATTTTACCTTATCCTAATTCTGATATTATTTCCCTGCAGAATGCCGATCAGAATAATTCACTCAACATGGCCAGAATGGAGCAACAGAAAGCCGATGAGAAAGTGCTAAAGCTTCTTGAGAAGCAAAAGGTGTGCACACCACTCAATTTCTCGCTGATGTATTGTGACTTTAATTTTAGTTCTCATGCCCTGTTTTTAATTTGGGTTGTGAAAATCAAACAGAAAGAGAAGGAGGCTGCTCTGAAGAAAATCCTGCAGTTAGAAAGGCAGCTGGATGAAAAGCAAAAGCTCGAGTTGGATATACAGCAACTTAAAGGCAAACTGGAGGTGGTGAAACACATGGAAGGAGAGGGTGTTGATGTGAAGAAACGTTCTGAGGAGCTGACTGCGGAACTGAATGAAAAAATTGAGGAGATGGAAGATCTAGAAACTCTCAATCAAACTCTCGTTATCAAGGAAAGGATGACCAATGATGAGCTACAAGATGCAAAGAAAGAGTTGATTTCGGTAATGCTCTACCAGTACATGTCACAAAATCTGCATATCCATAGCTTATTTAGATCTGGATTCCTTATAATTATATCTTGATATGCTTTGGCTGGCATCTGTGTTTATTTGCCAGGGCATGGCAGAATTATTGGGCCCTCGTAGCAATATTGGGATCAAGAGGATGGGGGAACTTGATGTGAAGCCCTTTTTGGCGGCTTGCAAGCAAAGATTTGGAGATGATGCTGAAGTGAAAGCAGCTGAACTTACCTCCGAGTGGCAAGAAAATCTGAAGGACGCTAATTGGCATCCTTTCAAGATAGTGACCACTGGCTCAACGATGAAGGTACGCTCAATGGAGTGAATACACATCTTCTATCTCGCCTTAAATTCTCTCGCACTAGTTAGCATGATGATTGATGAATACTTCATCCTACTGTTGTCACCTGCTGTAAATGTACTCTAGTAACAATCAGAGACCTCAAATCTTACTGCATTACAATAATAGCTTATCATCTCATATCATGGCAGAACCACATCACTGATACCATGTAATGTGTTTCAGCAAATCATTGATGAAAGTGATGAGAAGCTGGTGGGCTTGAAGGAGCAGCTCGGCGAAGAGGTCTACAAGGCAGTGACTACAGCGTTGCTGGAGATCAACGAGTACAACGCTAGCGGCAGCTACGTGGTTTCTGAGCTCTGGAACAACAAAGACAACAGAAAGGCCAGCATAACTGAAGCCATACAGCATGTCCTGAAGCAGTGGAAGCTGAAACGTCGAAGATGATATGCATCTCACTGGAAGAAGCTAAGGTTTGTTTGTGCTTGCTACGTTCCGTAGATGTTTGACGATATTATGCCCATTCTATGTGCTTATAATGTGTTGTTGATCACTTGTCTTGTGTATGTGACAGTTCAGAGAAGCTTCCTGTGCATCATCGGCCAGTCTAGAAGCTGTTTCTACTCGAGATTAACTGCAGTGGATCCTTGCAGGCAGCAGGCGCATGAGTTACCTTTTCGTAAAAAAAAAAAGTAGTTTGGAGACTATCCTATTATTATTCTGTTAGTTGAACTCAGCAATTGTAATATTTTGTGCTGCCGTTGCCTGAAACCGGTCTTTATGTGATGGAGTTCTCTCGACAATGTGGCGACGTGCCGTTTGCCTGCAGCAACAGATATTCTTAACTGGGGCTTATGTATCCATGAGGTAACCTGTGTGGCGATCAATGATGCATGCTATGGTACCAGTTTGAATCTTATGTTCTCAGTGGTATTATTGTGACTGTAGTTGCAAATTGCAACCTTGCCTTGCACTAGTCTTATAATTCAGTGTGGAAAATTTCTCCAGAAGCACCAGCACTAGAATTTTGATTTTCACAATTAGGTTTTCTTCAACCCACAAAGTTAAACAACTGGTTACATGTTGAACGAAAGTTCTGTAGAAAAAAGAAAGAGAACTTTTTAGGAGGAAACAAAAGACGAAATGGAACGACACATCGACCTGCTGTTTTACTTGTTCCTCTCGTCGGCTCGGCGATGCTCGCCGCTGGCGATTACTGAGCCAATGACCGCCGAACTCACCGCATCCTTCCCGCCGCCGTCTCCAGCTCTTCCTCAAGCCAGCATGATACTGGCAGTATCCAGATTAGGTTCGTGCCTGAGACGCACGTGAAATGACCCGGCGCCCTTCTCTTCTGGCCGCCGTCCGCTCCCTCACCACCGCGGCCGTTGCGGCGGGGCGCCGGGGCCAAGGAGGCCTTCTCTTCGACGCGCCACAAGACCACGGCGACCTACAACTGCCTCCTCGCAGGGTACGTCAGGACGCCGGGCCGCCTCGCGGACGCACGTCAGCTGTTCGACCGAATCCCGCACCCGGACGCCGTCTCCTACAACACGCTCCTGTTCTGCCATTTTGCTAACGGCGACGTGGATGGCGCGCGGAGGCTCTTCTCCGCGATGCCGGTCAGGGACGTTGCGTCCTGGAACACCATGGTGTCCGGGCTGTCCAAGAACGGGGCCCTGGAGGAGGCCAAGGCGGTGTTCCAGGCCATGCCGGTGAGGAACGCTGTTTCTTGGAATGCGATGGTTGGCCCGCTCACGTGCTCTGGAGACATGAGCGCGGCAGAAGAGTGGTTCAGGGATGCACCTGGAACACCATGGTGTCCGGGCTGTCCAAGAACGGGGCCCTGGAGGAGGCCAAGGCGGTGTTCCAGGCCATGCCGGTGAGGAACGCTGTTTCTTGGAATGCGATGGTTGCCGCGCTCACGTGCTCTGGAGACATGAGCGCGGCAGAAGAGTGGTTCAGGAATGCACCAGAGAAGGGGGACGTGGTTCTCTGGACTGCCATGGTGTCGGGGTACATGGACGCTGGCAATGTGCAGAAGGCCATGGGGTTCTTCAAGGCAATGCCGGTGAGGAACCTTGTCTCCTGGAATGCTGTGATTTCTGGCTACGTGAAGAATTCATGTGCAGGTGATGCTTTGAGGGTGTTCAAGTCCATGGTGGAGGATGATATTGTGCAGCCAAATGCGTCAACATTAAGTAGTGTGCTTCTCGGATGCAGTAATCTGTCTGCACTTGGATTTGGGAGGCAGATACATCAGTGGTGCATGAAGTTGCCATTGGGTAGGAGCGTGACTGTGGGCACGTCACTTATGAGCATGTACTGCAAGTGTGGCAGTCTGGATGATGCTTGCAAGCTGTTTGATGAGATGCATACAAGGGATATTGTTGCGTGGAATGCTATGATCTCTGGCTATGCTCAGCATGGGGATGGAGAAATGGCTATCAAGTTGTTTGAAAAAATGAAGGATGAAAGAGTGGCTCCTAACTGGATTACTTTTGTGGCAGTACTGACAGCTTGTATCCACACTGGTTTCTGTGATTATGGAATACAGTGCTTTCAGACAATGCAGGAAGTCTACAGAATTGAGCCCCGTGTTGATCATTACTCATGTATGGTGGATCTTCTCTGCCGGGCAGGTCTGCTTGAAAGAGCTGTCAACATGATCCGCTCAATGCCCTTTGAGCCTCATCCTTCTGCCTATGGCACCCTGTTAGCTGCTTGTAGAATATATAAGAACTTGGAGTTTGCCGAGTTTGCCGCTGGAAAGCTGATTGAACAAGACCCACAGAGCGCAGGTGCATATGTGCAATTGGCAAATATTTATGCTGTAGCAAATAGGTGGACCGATGTCTCTAGAGTAAGGAGATGGATGAAGGATAATTCGGTAGTGAAAACACCTGGTTATAGCTGGATAGAGATAAAAGGCTTGAGGCATGAGTTCAGATCAAATGATAGATTGCATCCTCAGCTTCATTCGATCCATGAGAAACTGGACCAGTTAGAGGAGCAGATGAGGGCAATGGGTTATGTTCCTGATCTTGATTTTGCGCTGCATCATGTGGAGGAGAGTTTGAAGGAACAAATGCTAATGAGGCACAGTGAGAAACTTGCCATTGCTTTTGGCCTTATTAGCAGCCCCCCTGGGACGACTTTGAGGATTTTCAAGAACCTCAGAGTTTGCGGAGATTGCCATAACGCAGCCAAGCTTATCTCCAAAATTGAAAATCGGGAAATCATACTGAGGGATACTACACGATTCCACCATTTTAGAGATGGGCATTGCTCATGCGGGGATTACTGGTAAAGAATATATATATATATATATAAGAAGTCTTAGATGCATTGCTTCGCAACAGGGAGTGTATCAGTGTGGCACAATCTGATGATCCCTTTGACAAGAAAGTTTTGGATTACCAGAGGTTCAACAGGTGAGAAGTTCCCTACTTGGCTTTTTTTCCCCGGGAAAAGATTTATGCATTCAGTCTAAGATTTCAGGGAAAATATCAATGACTATTGTAGACAAATCAAGAACCAAAGCATATGGATTGATTGAACCAAGGCATATAGATTGATTGATAAAATGCATTAGATTTACACGAGTACTATGGACTTGAACATTTACATCGTCCTAACCCCAGCGCACATTTTTTTTACTAGCCGATTTTCTTTCATGCCAATTAAAGAATTTATCGAAGCCATCTTCTCTGTGTTTTGGCTTCGAGAAGTTGATGAGATAGGCTGTTGATCATGAAATGTAGGATGCAGAGAGTTGATTTCATCATAGCAATTTAAGAGTATTTTCTTTTACGAAGTTCTGCAGCTCCAGACATTGTTGAGACTTGGATTCCTTTTGCAACCCTTTGTTAGATCATGCAAGCAATTTATGGTGAATTTCAGATGCAAAATCTGCTGAAATTGTTTCTCCAGAACACCTGAAGGCTAAGGTGCACTTGGTGCAGAGTCTGCAGACTACGTATGCTTTCAATATGATCACAGGTGAGAAGGTTGAGATGCAGGTGTGATGGATTTATATATTATTTTATCTTCGAACTCTATTTGTATGATGCATAGTAACAAAATTTGATTGTACTTTCAGCAAATTGTGGATGAGAAGTGACAAATTTGAAGGAGCACTGGAGCAGCATGACCTCGAGTGCACTAAATCAGGTTGTGATGTGCTGCTGGAGATCATCACCCTGTGCAACACTAGTGGCAGTTATGGAGTTTGTCTCTTTCTGGAGATGATCTGAGGTGGACTCGTGCCATATAAGGGCGAGGCCTGTGTATAGGAAGCAATACAGCCGACCACCATGCCCCTTGGGTTCCTAAGAGGCGTCGGATTGGGAGAAGCAGAGACTGCGGCGAAGAGGGCTTCTGCTCGATTCAACAAGCTGCTTGGAAATAGCTTCTTTATGTTTGACTGAATCCAGACTTGTTTGTGGAAGCGCCTCGCTTCCTCACTGCTAGCTCTTGTTTCCAGCAAGAGCTGGGCAGCTGGACGTTTTGCCGTGATTCTGATTTTGAAACCCCCAATTTGTTATTGAAACAACAAACAAACGGTACCAAAGAGTTGACTTGCAAGTTTGCATCATCAATGACATTTCAGACTCATTCCTTGGGATAGCAGTACATTCAAGAAGGTCCTAGGTACAGACACCAACAAGATCAAATTTATTCGCTACAGTACTCAGGTACGGTACAGTGCTCATGGCTCAGGGAATCAGGTTCAACGAGCATTGAACTCTGAGATCCCTTGTTACTAGCAGTATCTACTTTTTTCATAATTTGCTTATTATCTAAGCCTTGCCAGGATTCATATACCCACACCTGCACTTCAGTTAAAAGAAACGTTTCTGTGTCTACGTTGAAGGCAGTGGATGTATTGGCTGATCCTTAGCTGGCTTCTGTTCATATTTCAGACAACTTCTCGTGGCATCACCCAACCAGCAGCAGCCGGCTTCCTTTCTTGGCCGCCGGTGTCGTCACCGCCATCATCGTTGCAGCCATCATCCTTGTCCCACTCCTTGTAGACGTCGAGGAAGTAGAGCGAGCCGACCATGGCGACGCAGGAGGCGCACATGGGGATGGGCCCGAAGAGCCAGAGGAAGATGGGGCAGGAGAAGTAGTAGGCGCGGACGCCGAGGGACCAGAAGTAGAACCCGCGGTTGAGCGTGCCGGTGACGTAGTCGACGGCGCGGGCTGGGCGGCGGTGCGCGCGGAGCGGGACGTTGACGAGGAGGCCCGTGTGGCTGTAGTACCGGATGGACTGCACGTTGAGGAGGAACGCCACCAGGAAGCACACGAGGATGGCGAAGAACTTGACGGTCAGCGCGGCCTCGCCGGCGGCGCCCACGACGAACGGCTGGCCGTTGCCGCCGGAGCC
>LAPY01001218.1:31202-41311 GCA_000970635.1 Eragrostis tef
GGCCCCCCGCCGCTGCTGCGGGCGGTGGAGCTGGCCCGCGTCGTCGCCGGGGAGGGCACGGCCATCCCCAGCGCCGACCTCGCCGGGATCCTCGTCTCCAACCTCTGCTTCGCGCACAACTCGCCCTCGCTCTGGAAGCTCGTGGGCCAGGCCATGGCTTCCCGCCTCGTCTGCCCGCTCCACGTCCTCGCGCTCCTCACCCCCAGGTACGCGCCGGTTCCGTTCGCGGGGCGTTTGGATTGAATTTGGTAAAGGTTTTGAGTGCCCGGTGAGTGAATTCGCTGCTGGTTTTTGTAGGGTGCTGCCGCAGCGGAGAGCGCAGCCTGAGGCCTATCGGCTTTACCTGGAGCTCATGAAGTGTAACGTCACGTCCTCACTGTCTATGGAGGCCGGGCCTAATCGTGACAAGTAAGACCTCAGCAATGGAAATGTCATGAGCATTATTCACTGTTTACATAATAGCACGATGAAAGTGTGTTTAATATCTTGTATGTCCCTTTATTGGGTGTAAAAATATATTTCCTCCATAAGATCTGCACTAAATCATACTCTATGTATTTTGTGCTTCATATGAACAGTAAGAAAAACATCTTAGCCTGCTGGATATTTGGACTTTGAATTGCATTACCAACCAATAGCGTTTTCAAAAACACAAAACCAACAACTATTTAGATGCCATTCAAATATACTCTATGGGCAAAGACCACTTGAAGATGGAGTGTCAGACTCCAAAACGGCTAAACCTATTCCTTGCATACGAGCGAGTCAGTTCGCTTGTGTCGAAATGCATCTAGAAAACTGAACAAAATAATGTTCAATTGAGTTCACATTACTATCTCATTAAGTTTTCTTACATCCTTTAAGACTGAGGTACAGTGGTTATTGCTTAATAATAAAACTTTTTTTTTCTGTTGGTTTTCACTTGTATTGAAGTTATGCGGTATAATGGGGAAAGCCGTCTGGCACATTTTGCAGCGCCATAGTTCTATGGCATATGATATGATAGCTGTTGTCTGAGGCATCAAAATTTTTTGTTTGCATTATTTCCTGTGTTTTCGGAGTTAATCGATTTCAGTATGATCATAGCATCTATTCCTTATTGGTAAACTGCGAAAGTGGTAATATTTACTGTACAATGAACTTTTACACAGCAAGCTGTTACTCATATGTTGTTACTGTACTTGTCAGGTTAACAAAGTCCATTGATGATGCTTTGCAACTATCAAAGATTTATGGATTTTCTGGATTAGATTTTGGGCATGTTATCATTATGTTTGTTTTGGTTGTTGTCACCAAACTGATCGATAGCATTCTTGAGGATTGTGGCTTACCCTGTGGGTTGGCAGAGGGGCAAGAGAATGTATATTCCATTGAAGGAGGTCGACAGCCTATGGATATAGATGTCAAAAGGGTCTCTTCTGAGAAGCAAAATGAGCATCGTGAGCAACTACGTCGGAAGAACACTGTTTTGGCTTTAGATGTGTTGCACATGATGGTTGCTGACAGAAAGATTCAATCATTTCTGCGCCTGATATTCCTGAACATGTATGTTTTCTAATTAATCATTCTCATAGTCATAGGTTCTATGAAACATAGGATAGTCGTAGGTGGGTCCATGTATTACCCTATCAGTAACATTGGAGTGATTCAGCTATGGATAACTTAGCCCGGTCACTACAACCGCAAAACACTACAAGTTGCTTTTAGTTTAACCCACCTTATTAACATGCTTATTGTGAAGACATATATCTCATTGGCTTTAAGTTTTGCCGCTTTGTCAAGCATTTTACTTAGGCAACTTGTTGGGCAATTTGGGTTGCCATATATAATAAAAAAATATTCTAGGAGTAGGGATGAGCACCAAAGGGACCTTCCCTACATTTTCAGGGAAAAAAAGTTTCTCACTCTGTCAATTAAAAATCTATTGACATCTTGGTCAGGCATTGACCATTAAGAATCTAGGATGTGTTACCTTAGCCTTCTGTGGGATTGGTATTGCCCTGACCTTGCACATAATCATACATTTCTGCTCATTTTGTAATTTCTCTATAGACAATGTAATATGCTAATGATGAAATTTTCTAGGTTAGGCCTGAAAAGTTTAGTTCTCTAAACCAGAGATTGAGTTTTATTGAAGCTCACAAAATGGCCTTGGAGTCTGTAATGCCTGCTGGAGAAAAAATCAATGACTTATTAATAGATATCCGGAGAGTTTGCAATGCAGACTATCAACCAAATAACAAACGGCTTGTGGGCGTTCTTGGTAGCATGAGATCCAGTGCCCCCTTGCTGGGCCAGCTTACCGGAGCTGGGAGGGCTGCCTGTTGGATAATATTTGATATTTATGTGGAGAATGCAATCGATGGGAAACATCTGAGTGGTATATCAGCTATTGAGGTTTTAAAAGGTACCCCCTCACCGTTGCTTTAAATGGCCCAATTGCTTATTCTGTTTTATTTCTTTTTGTTGTTGCAAGCAAAATTGTTTCATAAACTATTATGTGAGAATACGACAATTTTATATGTTGGCATGAATGAGATCTTCATTTTCAAAATATTCCAGTTTTGCTATCATCTTTCTTGCAAGAATCGCACGGATTGTTTTGTTAATGTCGTATTTTCCTTGATCAGAGGTGACAAAGACGCTGCAAGTGCTTAATGAGGCAAGCTGGCAGGAAACCTTTAAAGCTCTTTGGATTTCTGCTCTTCGTCTAGTACAGCGGGTGAATAGCCCTTTTCATGATCCTGGTGAATTATATATATTTACCTCCATGTGGCTTTCTCACTTATTAATGTTGTTATTAGGCTAGAGAACCTCTTGAAGGGCCAATTCCTCATCTGGATGCGAGGCTATGCATGTTGTTAGCTCTTATTCCATTATCAATTGCTGCAATTCTTAAAGAAGAAAGTGATGTCTTCAGAGCTGAAGGAAACAAAATTCTTCCGCGAAGACAAGGGCTTATGTCTTCTCTTCAGGATTTGATCCAGTATACCGGACTTCTTGTACCACCGTCATCAGTGGTGAATGCAGCCAATGCTGCAGCCTCAAAAGCCGCGGTGTTTAAGGCCAATTATAAGGCTGGGGTTGCCAACTCCAGCATGATGGTCCAGACCGACTCTTCAATAAGAGCTGGTACTTATACATCTTCATATTTTGCATAGTATTTTGTAGATATCACATTGGAAAGAGAGCAGAGATTACACTGGGTGACGTACTGATAGTAAGCACTTCATTGTGTAATAAGTACTCCTAGTCATTCTGCAGTTGAATCTGAGAAGGTGAGCCCTGTGCAGCGGTAAAGGTGTTGCCTTGTGACCATGAGGTCACGGGTTCGAGTCCTGGAAACCTCTTGCAGAAATGCAAGGAAAAGCTGCCTATGAAAGACCCAAAGTAGTCAGACACTTCCCCATATCCTGCGCAAGTGGGTTCTATGCGCACCAGGCTGCCCCCCCTTTTTTATTTCCTACGATTGAATCTGCATGATAAACATGTTTTATTAGTTCTCGGACTTTTATGCCCCCCCTTTTTTTTTATTGTATATACCTTGTACCCTTTGTGTGAACCTTTTTTCTTACTTTCGTTATGATCCACCCTTTTTCAGTTGGGAACATGCTTCACCTTATTATTGAAGCCTGCATTTCGAGGAAATTGGTCGATACATCTGCTTACTTATGGCCTGGTTACGTTGTACCATCTGGGCCTTCGAAAGATACAATGTTACCCCAAGAATCTCCTTGGTTAAACTTTATGCAAGGTGCTCCACTTTCAGGTCCACTTATTGATGCTCTTGTTGCTACTCCTGCTTCAAGGTGTGTAAAGCTAAATTCTAGTCGCTGATGACTTCAAGTCTTGAACAATTTGTTCTTAACATATTTTTTAGAACTGGCTCACTATTTTACTTTGCTATATTTCAACATTTGCTCTAGTGCAACTCTGAGATCATGGAAGTAAAAATAGAAGCATCTGCAGCATGCCAGTCAAGTTGAATTAGATATTGCCCTGATGTCCATTTTTTAAAAGTTACTCTACTCGATACCTTTACGTTAGTTCTTGTCCTTTTTTTTAAAAAAAAAAATCAAATCTTCAGTGGTGATATCATGTTCCCCTGTTGATTACTCTGTTTTATCTTCAGTGTTGCGGAATTGGACAAATTATACAACATAGCAGCGAATGGTTCTGAAGAAGAAAAAACAGCTGCTGCAAAGATTCTTTGCGGTGCTTCTCTTGTTCGTGGCTGGAACATTCAGGTACCTGATTAAACAATATTAGTGAAGAGTTTAAATAGAGTTCTCATGTCAGATAAACTTGATACAAGCTGATATTTCCTCTGTAACAGAGTTAAGTGATTTTAGTTGTATCAATCTGACTATTCAGTATTGCTGTTGATTTGTCCTTATTCAGTTTTCAAAAAGTGAAATAGATGCTTCAACTATTTACTTTCACCATTAACTTTGGAATAGTAAAATCTATCAGCAATTCAGCATAGTCAATGTTTATCTATCAGCATAGTCAAATGTTTATGGGATGTTTATCTATGAATATGAGGGTAGTCCCAAAAGTCTTTCAAAAAGAAAAAAAAAGGATGTTGGACATGGGCATATGCCCCCTAGGAAAATTTTCTGGAACAGTTATAGACATTTAGATGGAGAAACACAACTGTAATTTTAAATAGCTGCGGTAAAATTCTACAACTGCACTTTTGCTGACATGTTCTATGCCATTTTCATTCACTTTTTGGTTGTGCTCACTTGCAAACCAAATGTATGTAGATGCTAACATTGTCCTTGTCCTGGAACATTTTTCCATTGGGTATTTAAGTTTTATATTTTTCTTTTTATCAGGAACATGTGGTTGGCATGGTGGTGAAGCTATTGTCAGCTGCTTTGCCCTCAGATTCTTCAACCTCAACGAATGGGAGCATGAGCCACTACCTTGCCCAGATGTC
Source organism: Eragrostis tef (assembly GCA_000970635.1). Classification (NCBI taxonomy): domain Eukaryota; kingdom Viridiplantae; phylum Streptophyta; class Magnoliopsida; order Poales; family Poaceae; genus Eragrostis; species Eragrostis tef. Next base: position 36,148 of record LAPY01001218.1, read on the forward strand.
TACGTTAAATGTGATCTTACTTGGTGTGTCTTATGGTGATGCAATTCACATACTTTCTTTGTATGGAATGGTAATGAAAACTTTATTTGTTACTTGGTTCACTTTTGGTAACTGTTTATCTATATAATCTGTTCTTGGCATATCACACTTATGATTTTTATTTTATTTTCGCCTATTTATATTCAAAACGTGTGACCGCCAGCCTTGTGCTGTCCATTGCTCTTGAAAGAAAAAATCTTTCCGTTATTCACCATCATCATGGGAGAAGAGCCATTGCATCATTGACCGGAACATCAATAAATTGCTTCACCTATAAAAGTATTTTCGGTCCTCAATTTACTGTGTTTGCTTTAGAGACACGACCTGCTACCGTTGTTTTATAATAAAAGTTTAAGGATTCTCTACTATTGTTCAGCAGTCCATTTTTAACTTCTTTATTATGTTCCTTATCAGCTGTTGGCATTGTATTTAGCTGTAACAGCTGTCACTTGATTTGCAAACATTTGATAAGTTCCCGAACCTCATTGTTCAATAGATGCACAAAAAAGTTTTTGTGGTTTTGGACCATTATATGTCTCGTAAGAGCTATCCTGCAGAAAGTGTATTCATCAAATGGGCTCAAACGATTACCGTTTTCAAGCTGGCTATAATTTGTAACAATGCTGCCGGCAATATTGTGAATTTATAAATACACTTGAACTGATATTTCCTGGATTTAAGAAATCCTTATCTGTTACAGGTTCCAGATATTGCTGCAGCTTTAATGCCGCTCTGTGAAGCTTTTGGATCAATAGCACCGCCACCCAACCACAAGTCTACCATTTTTGGTGAAGTATCTGTTTATTCAGTCTTCTCTTGTGCATTTCTTTGTCTTCTTCGCTTGTGGAAGTTTTATAAGCCTCCTCAAGAGTACTGTCTTGCTGGTCGTGGAGGTTCAGTAAGGCTGGAACTTACACTGGACTATCTGTTGTTGATGCGTAATAATCGTGTTGAGTTCTCAAATTCATCCGCCGCTAGTAGAGATACTTGTAACAATATGGGCTCAGTCAATGAGGCTCCTACTCAACCGGTTTATATTGATTCTTTCCCCAAATTAAGGGCTTGGTACTTCCAGAACCAAGCTTGCATAGCCTCGACACTTTCTGGCCTTTCCAACAAAAATCCTGTTCATCAAGTTGCAAACAAAATTTTGAGTATGATTTGTCGCAAAATGAATAAAGGTGGGGTAGCATCTGGTAATCTCTCATCCAATTCCGGTAGCAGTGTCAGTGGTTCCTCTGTAAATGCATCAGATGATTCTTACCAAAGACCCACGGTACCTGCATGGGAACTTTTAGAAGCTGTACCTTTTGTTCTTGAAGCTGTTCTTACAGCATGTGCTCATGGGCGACTTTCCAGCCGAGACTTGACTACGAGTGAGTAATATTTGATTTTTATCTGAATGCATTACATTCCCCAGACCTTGTGGAGGCAGTTCTTAATCTGTGTTTGCTGTTGACCTGCAGGTTTACGGGATCTTGTGGACTTTCTACCTGCTTCTCTTGCTGCAATTGTTACCTACTTCTCAGCAGAAATTACACGAGGAATCTGGAAAACTGTCCCAATGAATGGAACTGAATGGCCCAGCCCTGGTACTTCTCTTCATTCCATTGAAGCTGAAGTAAAGGAAATCCTTGCATCTGCTGGTGTACAGATACACAGCTGCTATCCACGTATGATCAGGATCCTGCTGTTTTTGCATATCAACTAAGTTCGCTTGGTTCAAATTTTACATTTATCCCACTTGTGGTATAAATCTTAAATTGTATTGTTGCAGGTGGTGTGCCCCCCATGCTTCCTTTACCGATGGCTGCACTGGTCAGCTTAACAATTACATTTAAGTTAGATAGGAGTTTGGAGTACATTCATGGGATCATTGGCCAGGCACTAGAAAACTGTGCAGGGGGGAGTTCTTGGCCGAGCATGCCAATCATTGGGGCCTTGTGGACCCAGAAAGTGCGAAGATGGCATGACTTTATCGTCCTCTCTTGTATTCGTTCTCCTTTTGGTAGAGACAAAGATGCAGTTGCACAGCTCATCCAAAGTTGTTTCTCATCCTTTCTGCAGTCCTCATCTAGTGCTGCTGACATAACTGCAAACCGGGGAGTTGGTGCTTTGCTTGGGGACTCGATCACCAACCAAGGTCTTAGGCTTCCTATGGCCCCTGGATTCATTTACCTGAGAACATGTCGAACATTCCATGATACTTACTTTGTCAGTAGGGTGATCCTCAAACAAGTGATCGATTGGGCTCATAAACTGGCAAATGGATGGTCTTTTAATGGACCTCCGCAATTGAAATCAGGCCGGACGCCACTGTCTTGTGCCGCATCTATGGCACATCAGGTAGCAATGCTTGGTGGAGGGCTCTTATGCATTGCAGGTGGACCTCTTGTGGTCCAGGTGTTGTATGAAGATTCATTGCCAACACTGCTGCTATCAGCCAGAGAAGAGAGTTTGAAAGACCCTGGCCCAGTTTCTAGTACACTGCAAGGTTATGCCATGGCCAACATGCTGTTCTTCTGTGGTAGCCTGCTGTGGGGAGCAGATAGGACTTCTCCTGTCATGAAATTGTCTTTCCTCTCAAGGAGACCGAGGGTGGTGGGAACCCACATGGATTTCATCGCTGGTGTATTGGATGGACACATTCTTCTTGGCTGTGACCCGGGTACTTGGAAGGCATATGTGTCACGCTTTGTGTTCCTGGTGGTGAAGTTTGTCCCGTGCTGGTTGCGGGACATAAAACTGGATACGCTCAAAAAGATAGCGGCAGGACTTCGAAGTTGGCATGAACATGACCTTGCTCTGTCTCTTCTTGAGCGAGGGGGACCGCAAGTTATCTCTGTTGTAGTTGAGACTTTGATATGATCTTATCTTTTTTGTACGTTTCCCCTCACCTGACAGAGGTTACTAATCTGAGCTATTAGGGCAATTCCTATTATCCTGATGTAGAAGGCTAAACCCATTCGTGTTTTTGGCAACAAAATACTCAAGAGCATGCAGTTTCTGAGGCAAAATGTCTGTTGTAGAATAATTATAGCTCCAATATGTGTTTGTCATAGTTGAGACCATGTTTTTCAGACACTTTGCCTCCCCTCAGATACGGGAACAAGTGATCGATTGGGCTCATAAACTGGCAAATGGATGGTCTTTTAATGGACCTCCGCAATTGAAATCAGGCCGGACGCCACTGTCTTGTGCCGCATCTATGGCACATCAGGTAGCAATGCTTGGTGGAGGGCTCTTATGCATTGCAGGTGGACCTCTTGTGGTCCAGGTGTTGTATGAAGATTCATTGCCAACACTGCTGCTATCAGCCAGAGAAGAGAGTTTGAAAGACCCTGGCCCAGTTTCTAGTACACTGCAAGGTTATGCCATGGCCAACATGCTGTTCTTCTGTGGTAGCCTGTTGTGGGGAGCAGATAGGACTTCTCCTGTCATGAAATTGTCTTTCCTCTCAAGGAGACCGAGGGTGGTGGGAACCCACATGGATTTCATCGCTGGTGTATTGGATGGACACATTCTTCTTGGCTGTGACCCGGGTACTTGGAAGGCATATGTGTCACGCTTTGTGTTCCTGGTGGTGAAGTTTGTCCCGTGCTGGTTGCGGGACATAAAACTGGATACGCTCAAAAAGATAGCGGCAGGACTTCGAAGTTGGCATGAACATGACCTTGCTCTGTCTCTTCTTGAGCGAGGGGGGCCGCAAGCTATCTCTGCTGTAGTTGAGACTTTGTTGTGATCTTTCCGTTTTGGACGTTTTCCCCTCACCTGACATTTGTCACTAGTTTTGACTTTTGAGGTTACTGATCTGAGGTCCAGTTCCAGAAGTTCAGTTGAGCTATTAGGGAAAATTGATTCATTCTGATGTACTGTAGAAAGACTGAACCATCAGTGTTTTCGATAAGGCACAGCTCAAGAGTCATGCAACCACATCTATGATAATTAGAATAATCAGAACCTTTCGGACATTTTGTTCCCACCTGTCATCTGGCGTAATGGTAGAGGCCTTGCTTTAGGTTTTTTGCAACGCCTTTGAGTCCTAAATCATCTCTAGTAACTGTATACGGGTGGCAGTAAAATGTGATTTTTTTTTAAAAAAGGTTTGAAATGAGATATTTGAGTTAGGATAGTTTGGCATAGTTCCGCACAGTAAATTAAACTTTTTTTTAGATAATGGGAAAAATTCAGTCCAGCACAGTAAATTAAACTATGATTTGAATTTAGTTCCAAATATGGAAACGCCGAATGGTAAAAATAACATATGAGACGGATCAGATTCCTTCCACCACCGTACCACTGTCACCAAATCTGGCCGCTGTGATTCAGACAAAACAAAACTACTGTGAGATGTAACAAATGGGATGCAAAATGGCCGCATGGAGTTTGATGAATTGCTGCAATCGGCATTGGCTGCCAGCGGTGGTGATCCAATGGCCTGGTGAGAGGAGGAAGGAGGAGGCAAGGACAATTTTGAAATATGGTCATTTTAGAGAAGAGGTAATGAATTTATAGTCATTTTAGCGAAGTTCACGAACTCGAGGTCATTTGAGCGAAGCCACACAAACTCGCAGTGAAATAACAAATCTCTCCAGCAGAGCAGTCGGTCAGAATCGTATGCTGCATTTTTTTTTTAGAATTACGCAGTACAATGCAGACACTCACAATACGCACGCACACTCATCCCTATGAACACACGTACGTAAACCCTACCCCTATGAGCACCTTCGAAGGACCTGCTAGATCTGGAGATTTCCGAAGTTACCAAACGTGTCTCGTTGTCGACGGAGACACCGCTTACTACTTAACGCATAACGCCGATAAATTTTAAAAAATTCGTTCCCATCAAAACTCGAACCTAAGATCTCAAAAATACTAGTCGGATGTCTTACTTAACTATTACGCCAACACTCCTTTCACATAATCGTATGCTGCATGACCCAAGGATTTGGCGAAATCGGAACGGGCTGCGCGGCCCATCAGACGCCACAACGGGGAAGAAAATTTCCAAAAAGAAAAAACGGGGGAGAAAAGGATTTGGCGGGAACATCGACAAAACGGCGCCGCGCCGCATCCCCTCCCCATTCCCCTAAACCCAACCCCACGTTTCACCGGCAGCCGCCAC